>JACJUY010000829.1:0-19250 GCA_014220935.1 Platorchestia sp. MABIK | reverse complement strand
CAAAAATTTCAAGGCACACCTCAGCGCCTGACAAAAATTTCAAGGCACACCTCAGGGCGTGACAAAAATTTCAAGGCACACCTCAGCGCCTGACAAAAATTTGAAGGCACATCTCAAAGTCGGACAAAATTTCAACACACACCACAGAGCCGGAGAAAATTTCAAGGCACACCTCACAGACGGACAAAAATTCCAAGATTTACAACATCGACGACAAAAAGCATGCCCTGAAGTTCAGCCAAGACTTGGACACAAAGAAGGACTTCCTGGCGTGTTGTGAACAAGGCAAAATGAAGAAAAACTACACATCAACGTATTCTAATACGCATACTCTAACTTGATGCATAATCATGCCAACATACTCGTACATCACAAAACTTCAGATGCACTCATTTATATGCCAACACAATTGCCTCTACAAGCGGAACTGACCACGAGCGGAATGTGTGACAGGAATACGTGCACTCAAAGTTTACGCATGATCATAAAATGCTCGAAAATAACAAAATTGAAAAGTTTCCTTAAATAATATCTATCTTGATGCGATGGCCTGCGCAAGTACAACTGGCAGGCCGCATGTGACCGGCGGCAGTTTCTTTCATGGCGTGGTCGGTGGCACTCAATCGAATGGCCATGATGAACGAGCGCCGTCGGTGCGCTCTGTCTCACTCGAAACTGCGCTCGGCACAAGAAATCGATGGACTTTCAAAAACGGTTAGACCGACAAATTTTCAAGTCTGTGCCTCATAACGCTCAGTAGTAATCTGCTCAATAAAATACGGCAATGGCAGGAAGGAATCTAGAAATATTTGACCTTATTCACACGCCTAACTTGTGTGAAAATTTTGAAGCTTTATAACCGCTGTAGAATACATTTCGCATTTTACGCTTGCTGGTCCAAAATATTGCGGTGTGATGTCAACTGCTTTAGACAGTCACGAACAGTTAGACAATGACTGCTGGTTCAAATCAATTTACAACGCCGCAAATAAATTAACATTCGAAAGCTCCGATGAAATACATACCCACTGCAAGACTTGACTTCAATACGTTCTATTCAATTCAATATTCTCTAGTTGAAGGCCGGTTTTGTGTTATTTCAGATCAAATTTTTGTATCTGATTATATTGTTAGAGAAATGCAATTTTGAAATTTTAAATCTAGAACCTCGTCCAAATTTTTAAGCTAAGAACCTCATCATGATAATACAAGAATAAATGTTTTGCACAATTTTCGTTTTCTCTGTTTTCCTTCGAGAAACGCTAAAGTTTCACACGAAATAGAGTATAACAAGATTTATCAAATTGAAATGCTCACCCTGGCGACTCGAAAGCGGACAACGCGTGCAACACCTCGGAGGTACGTACCTGAAAGAAAAAACAAAGTCAGGTTAGGAATACTAAAACAAATAAGTACTTCAGAGTATGAAGCTACAACGATCAAAAGGTAATGCCTCGTACCAGAGGTAGTCAAGCAGTTCAGTGTAATGGAACCCATCAAATGAGAAGGAATGCCTATATTGATACACTTAGGAAAATATTCGTTTACTCACAGTGCTTTGAGTCGGTTGATTAAACTACGCATTCTTTGATATAGAAGAAAGTGACGAACTAAACACTTTTGGGAGAACCACAAAATCTGACCTTCAGCTCGGGCTTCGCCCTGGGAGTGGTAATTCCCTATAGTTGTATATTTTCGAGATGACCGCAGCTCGAATTTGGTTTCATACATTTTCTGGTAAATTTTCACACACTGGCATGAATATTTTCCAAGCAAGTCGTACATCTGAGGTACTTGTAACGCTCACAGGTGTTTAAAGGCTTAGAAACGCGTGCAGATCGTCGTCTAATTTTGCTGGTTAGTTTCAACAATACAGTAAAATTCGTTGAAATTTTGATAGCTTGCGTTATTTCAAGGATGTTTTGTTCGGATCGTACTCTAAAATTATACAATCGAGTGAGCGAAAGGGAACTTGAACTTCACGTCTACTGTAAGTGAATACAACCGAGTGCACATTATGCATTGCTTGCTAAGGTGGGATCATCGAGATAGATTGGACGTGACAAATGATCACTTTTACCTCGATTGGCCTGACGGTCATCATTATAAACCTGCACAGTTCGCACATTGATGCTCCTTGCAAAGGCTTCATGAGGGCGGAACGTCATGTATAAGTTTCTTTGATCACTCGAAAAAAAACTGATAACACAATTCTACTCGAATAAAATAGATTAGATTAGAATTGAAACAAAGCGGCCCGTAAAATTCTCGTGCAAGGCAGAAATTTCCCGATCAAAGGCAGACGATTTCACTATGCTCCTTCATAAATGCATTGCAATGAACGAAAGCTGGACAACCAACTCGAAATCCTTCTTTTCCTTCCTCCTTGGACATTTTCATCAATGCATCTAATGCTGCGGGCTATGCCCGACCGTTAGTTTGGGTGAGCCGCTTATTTAGGAGAAATAAAACTGATAGAACTTCCTGGAAGTCGTTCGGGAATTCCATGCCCTGAAAGCAGGAGTTCTGTCGCTACTAAATAGCGCTGCTCACCGCGTCCACATCAACTCCATTCCGCTGTAGCTTTACACAACATCACAACCAGATGATTGCGATTGAGAAAAATTACGTAGTGCGTGCAGAAATGATATATTTCCACTTTATTAAGCCAATCAAATAATTCAGTTTAATTAACTCAGGATCAATACATTGTAGTCTTTTTCATGCTTCCCACACACAATTTTCACGAAATGGAGAAAACTATAAAAAATCATATTGTAAATGCAAAAATAGCAAACATGAATTGTAGAATGTGAATTGGTTATTCAGTTAATTTATAAATGGCATGTATACACAAAATGATACTCAGTATTCACATTTAAAAAAAGTGTTTCGTGACATATCAAGCTGTAAATGTGATACAAAACTTTCGTTTATTGTTCTTTTAAGAAGCTAAAAACCTGAAACAGTTCGACTGCTACTGACCTCACGCAAGTTTTCCGTGCAAATTATTCAACACAAACGAAAATTGGTGGCTTCGAGAACAAACCTACGCTCAAAATGACTACCATGTCTACTTGATGTGTTACATAAACTCAACCCTTGGTGTGGTACATAAACTCATCGTCTCGACTTGCGCAAAAATGAAATCTCGCCAAAACTTCTTTCTTGCTCGAAGTTTAATGGACCTTATCTGTGATGCCTTTACTTACAGACCATTCAAAAGTAAGTTAGAGTATAAAACGCGATCAAGGTACAAGACGAAAAAAAATACTTCCGAAGACGAGAATCAGTGAATGCAAACTGTGATTTATCTCAATTTTATCCGAGGATTTGTTTTGTGGGGTAATTAATTCTTCAATTACAGATGTAATGAGTAAATTGAATTATTTCCGATGAGTCACTTCGGAATTTGCTCCTCTCCTAATACGTCGCCATGGACGCTTCGTAATACATTTGTCTCAGATGCTAGTTTACGCTTCCCTAACCGCAACAAAGGCGTTTCAAAAAGAGGAAGGATTAAGGCACCATATAATATGGAGTTAAAAAAACGCAGAAAATTTTAACAAGGTGCATAGAAACATAAATTTGAGGAAGAATTTTATGAAACATGATAAAAGTTGAAAAAGAAAGTAGTAGGTGCTGTGAAAAACAGGACAGCAGGGAAAAGTAAAAAGACAGATCCGAAAAAAAAACTATTCTATTTTAACAAAAGGAAGGCCTACCTTACCTTTAGCTCGAGCTAATATATTTATGTTAATCGCTAATCTTAATAGGCCAAGAATAATTAAAAATTAAATATGGGATCAACGAAATAATAATAACGAAATAAATAATCAACGAAAACAGGATCCATTTCTATAACGTATAATCAAGTAACTTGCAATTTATTTGCCGACGTTTCAGTGTCATTCAAAAATACACGGTCCTCCTTAATTTAAAGGTAAACGAACACTTAAAATATTCTTCCAGATGCAAGCTGTGGGCTGCAAATCGATTAGAGCTCAAAGTCTACCTATTAATTAACTGCGGTCGCAACAACTTCTAGCTACAATTTTGCTGTTTAAACCAGCAGCAGAAAGAAAACAACCTTGTACCAAAGGGAGAGATAAAATCAGCAATCCCTAACCTGAAATGTAGCAGTAGGAGTTAAAATAAAGTAAGCAAACATTGTTTTCTTCCCCCATCAGAAATAATTAGAAGAACTCTTTCGGAGAAGCTTTCCCTTCTCAGTGAAATTCTTAAGCAATCTTTAAAAGGCTCCTAATGAAATTCCTGAGGTTATACTTTCCTAAGGCAATAAAGAGGCAGTGACTAAAACGATAAAAATGATTTCTGCAGAAAATTGCTCCCCATTTTGAAGCAGAAAAAGGGACGTAAGAAGCTGCCACACAAGTTCACATCGTGGGCAGACAGCCTTGTCTTTACTGACAAAAGCCTAAGTATTTCTCAAGCCCATTTTAGGGAACTGATTTTTCAGAATTCTCACAAGATTATTAGCTTTTTTTTTCTGTTATAAGTCTTAAAGGTTACTGAGTTTCCCAGGGAATCGTCGGTGTTTGTCACGTAGTCAACAAGCTAAAACCAGTAGAATTTTTTTTAGAAAGTTCGATGTTTTACTTCTGATAAACTTTTCACTACTCGGGTCTGAAAAAACAGAGCTAACTAATACACTAGAAATAATGAGCTTCACTCTTCTGATGAAATTTGAATTTTGAATGATGTTACACGGAAGACAGTTTAATAGACAAAAAAGAGATTAAGCTTTACGTACGATATCTAAAACCGAATTCATGAAACAACAGTTTTGTATAATTATCCCCAAATTCTAACTATGCAAAAATCGTTAAAATCCAACCAGACTTAAACTAATCACAATAACTACACACACGAGAGCTGTCAGGCGTTTCACAAATCTCAGAATTTGATTGCAAAGCCTTTCAATGTGCTGAGAGTCTCGTGTCCGGGCTGCGATGGAGACAAATGCTTCTTAGGCTGATAAAAAAAACATCGGGTTTTTGAGAAGCGCACATTACCTTAATATTTTTGTACTTGCTCATAGTTAACGCTCAAAGTTCTGGAAACAATGACAAGAGAATGTATACAAAAGAATTCGAGATTGAATATTGTTTACAACTGCCACCTATATTTTTACCGACGATTCGAGTTCGGTAGATAACGATGTGAGTTGTCCACATGAATCCCGTTCAAAAGCCAGAAAACGGACACACACACAGTCGCTGCTTACATTAGTATTCCGAGCAAAATACATTCTTAACAAGGCCAACTGTCACCTAGCGAAAACCCTAGACAGCCGCAAAATGCTCAGCAAAATTGCCCAGCTTGGACCCTGAGGAAACGGTTTCTGCAGATAAATTTGAGTTGCCGGCAAAGGCTTCGAGCGGACGGTGTACGAAACGGCGGTGCGACTCGCCTCTGCGTGCACAGGCCAAAGAATTTAATGCTACTCTATTCCCCACTGCAACAGGAGTGCTGAGGGAAGATAGGCAGGGCCATAATCTATGCAGTCAGCCCAAAGCTGGTCCATGCCTGCACTTGACGGAGGGAGGGAACGTCTACAGAAACGCGACTTGCAGATGTGAAAATAATTTCGAAGCAGCGCATGCATTGAAATAGAAGCCTTGTGCAAAAACACAGTTTCTAATGACGGTTCAAATAAAAGCCTCGCGCAAAAATAAATATAGTTTCTAATGACGGTGTTAAACGCGTACGCGTAGAAATATAGTTTCTAATGACGCGTACGTGCATGAAACAAGACGTTGACGCCACTACTATGCGTTCGGGACGACTGATGAGCGACATCAGATTATCAATTACAAACGATATTACATGAACTTTTACCAACTGCTTCCATTTTGCGAGTGATTATAATAGTCAATAATACAGTCATGGTCTTTGTATTGTATCAATCCTTTAAAATTACTTCCTTAAATGTTGCTATGAACATCTTGCTACTTTCAAAACTTGCTGAATATTCTCGTGTGAAAATTCTTCAGAAATGCTAGATCACAAGTCTCGAGCGTCCGCAAAAATGTTCAGCAACAAATTTTGACGAAATTTCACGTCGTATTCTTACTTCATTACCGATATTTCGAGGCACATGTGATCGTTAAAGATCATGTAGTTTTGTTCATATCTCCAATAGAAATACAGAATTCACTCAGGAAAACCAAGCTTTAAGTCACAAAATGATCGCTCAGGTGGCACTAAATATGGGCGTCAAAGCTCAGCAGCAGAAGATTACAATTGAACGCATGGAGCAGGAAGATTTCCTTACAATTAATTTGTTTATTAACATAAATGATTCGCACCAAAACTATGCAAAGCAAATGTAACAGATTGGATTTGATTAGCTTACCGCTCCCTAGCCTAGGCAAAGTCGGTCTCTAGAGGGGAAGAAGGAAGGTAATATTTCGTATGGAGCTCAAGGATTGGTTAATTAATTGATTATAGTTTAGCTTTAGCCTCCCTTTACCACGACAAAGATGTTCAAAAAGGGGAAGGATGAAGGCACCATTTAGGACAGAGTTAAGGGAACGCAGAATCTATGCACAAGGTTAGTTCCCGCACAGGATCCCGCGCACTTAGAAACTCTCAGTAAAGAAGGAAGCTTATGAATTAAGATAAACGTTGAAGAAGAAAGTCAGGGATGCTGAAAAACTAGACAGTAGTGAACCGGAAAAAGATTGTCCTTAACAGAGCAAAAAATATTTCATTTCAATAAATAGAAGTCCTAACTAACTCTCAGCTCTAGCCCTCAAACTTTTTCCCTCTGGGAGTGCTAATTCCTATAAACCCCATAGTCGTATCCCCTTGAGAGGTGGAGCTTAAAGGAACGGAGAATCTACGCACGTGTCCTCGTACACTCCACGTAGAAACGACAAAATTGAAAACAGTTCATGAAACCAGATAAAAGTTGAACAAGAAAGTATTAGCTTCCGTAAAGATTAGATTAGATTATTAGTTAGTTTAAGCCTCCCTATCCGCTACAAAGGCGATCCAAAGAGAGGAAGGAGGNGTGTTGAAAAAAACAGGACAGCAGTGAACCGAAAAAAGATGGTCCGTAACAGAACAAAAACCTATGTTTTTTCAACAAAAAGGAAGCCTACCTAACCCTCAGCTCGGGCCCTCACATAGTCCCCCTGGGAGCGCTAATTCCCATAGATACAATAGTTGTATCCCCCTGAGGGGGAGCTTCCGCAAAAAGGGAAGCAGTGAACTGAAACAATTTTCCCGTAACAATCTTTTTTTGTATTTTAAAGAATATATATATGACAACTTCACACGTCCAGCTCGGAATCCAGCATCTTTCTCCAGGGAGAGTTAATTCCCCACAATACAAAAGTTGTCTCCTCTTGAGAGGGCAAATGCAACAAATCAAATTGCAAGTTAGTTCAGGCCTCCTTAGCCTAAACAAAAGTGTCCCAAAAAGAGAAAGACGAATGCAATATAAAATACAAAGACGAGGGAGGATTCCAAACGAGTCACAATATTCTGCCGCAAACACAGCTCAGCGTACGAATATCGGAGCCTGCAGCACGTCATGCGAGGAGACTGCCTGCTGCAGTCACGCATCGCTGACCGCAGCTGCACGCAAGTAATAAACGTTTATGTGACTATGTAGAGATAGAATGCATGTGCACAAAAAACAATGCAAGGATGTATTGAGGTATATTCGTTTTTTACTCATTAATTGTGAGGAGCTCCCTAGTTTTTCACCGCGAGTGATGTAGTGAATATTAGATGATCGAGATACGCAGGCTTGACACTTCCATAGACACTGAATTCGAAATGTTGCAGCAAACTCCATGGGCCAAACGGGAAATGATCAAAGGTCGTCCGTGATTGGTTGGAAACTTGGCGTAAAAATTAACGACAACTTCGAAAGTAAGCGGAGCTCTATCAGAAGCTAACTTCATGCACCAAAGTTCACCAACTGCGGTAACTTTCTGACCCAAAAACGACAGCTTCAACGATACCGATGAGCTTACAGTTTCATTTTTACCCCGGAGATGATCGAAACACAAACGACGTTACACATAACCCTCACAAACAGGAACAGACTTTAATTTTAAGCCAAGCATATATTTTGCCAGAAGCAGCAATTAGAGAATGCATATTAAACGCCACGGAGTGACCTTTTTGAATAAAGGAACAGCCTGTACCATCACATTTCCACGGAAATGAATATTTCTGCAGGGAAACGCGGCACGCACGGGGCCCACGCCTGTAAAACCTCCAGTAAACACACGAAACAAGAGGCGAGCATTTTGCTCAGATCGAAACTTAATTGGTAATGAAATAAAACTCGGCTGCGTCGAGAGCCACGCGGGTACCAGATTTGTTTGGTCAATTTCCTGGCTCGAGAACAATGTACTTTGTTGGGGAGAACAAAAACCGGCTAGAGAGAAGTTGAATAATTCATGGAGTTAGGCTGTTTTATGAGCAGCTTCTCTGAGCGCAGCAGTGTGCGCAGCGAGACTTGTGCAGAGCGTGCAGAGGCCAGAATGTGCTGCGTGTGCACTGTGCAAAGTGAGTTGCGTCTGCAGTGTGCCGAGTACCCTGTAAATGCAATGTGCAAAATATTTCACCTGTGCAATGTGCAAAATATTTCACCTGTGCAATGTGCAAAATATTTCACCTGTGCAATGTGCAAAATATTTCACCTGTGCAATGTGCAAAATATTTCACCTGTGCAATGTGCAAAATGTGTTGCCAGTGCATTGGGTGCCAGTGCAATGTGCAAAATGTACTCCGAGTGTAGCGTGCTGATCGAGTGGATGCAGCCAATGTTATATGGCGCTTACCTAAGTAGCCTGTATGCTGAATTTTCACACTATGGGAGCAACATACTTCATTCGAGGTGTTCAGTTACGATTTTAAATCGCATGTTAGAGCCCGTGATTTGCCTGTATGCTCAAGAGTGAGCCGATTATTCAAGTTAGAGTGTATCACGCTTTATTTTCAAAATTGCAAGTCATCAAACGACACGTAGGCGTGAACGTACATGCCTACTACATCGCTTTCAGGTAATGAGATCATCCGATACAAAATATTTGCAATGATTCCTTTGCTTCCTAAAAGAAGAACGACGTATTCAACATAATCAATAGTTATGAATAGAATATTACGACGAATAATGGCCGAAGCTATTCGCATAGCAGCCAACAGAAAGCGATGGATTCATATAAAGAGCATTCACGCATAGGAAATCACGCTGGCGGCACAAGAACACCAATTAATAGAAGCAACATGCACGGCCTGCAGATGAGGCCTGCTCGAAGAAGTACATCAGGTGCTACAAGGCAGCAATTGCTCCTAATCACCGTTTAATGTCTAATGTGCAGCGGTGTGTGGTTGCGCAAACACGGGAGGCTCAAAGGCCACCGGGCAAAGTGGCCAGCATACCAAAGACGATCATAACGCAGCTTCCTCCAGCAAGGAACGAGTCTGGCCTCATAAAGACCAAAATTAACTAAGCCCAGGCCACGCTTAACTGCTTATACATTCAGCTGTTGCAAGACGCACTTCTCTGGATTACTGAAGCCTGCGAGAGAAAGTCAAAAAAATCTGCGCGCTAGTGCAGCGTAGCAGGCAAATGAAAGACTCCCATACACACGAGGACGCTGTGTACTTCACTAAAAAATTATGCTATGAATAAAGGTATCTAAGATATGATATGCGTAACATAAACATGTCGCTGACACTGAAATGTGTAGCCAGATTTTCGAAAATGTTTTGTTTTCCGTCGTTGCCTCATCAACTTCTTTACACGACGGGAAGTTCTATAGTTTAGAGGAAAATATTTTTTCGGCGATGACGCCCTCATTTTTTCCCAGAGAGGATGGTGGGATTGCGAAGGGAACTTGATCGACTTGCAAGGGGTAGAAATATTCAGAGTACACGATTAGCAAATGCGCCATTCGAACGAAATTAATGTTCTGCTCACAGTAAAGCGTGAAGTGATTTTATACGAAATTCCAGACAAAAATAAATATATTATTGTAAACTTTGGTCAACAAAAATGTTAAGCACAAAATTTTGTTTATTTGAATGCTCTGATGCACATTATTCTATGATTGGTGTCACACCAAGCGTTATGGAGGGGGAAACAGTACAGAAAAGAGAGCAGCCATTAACAGAGTTAGACAAAAATTATCATCGGTGCACAAAGGTTCTACGTTTATCGGAGGTCAAAATGAAAACAAGTGCAGTTAGTTGAGAGCCAGGAAATGTAGCATTAGTCGCATCAATGTCAGTATAAAATACTACTATACGCAGTTAAAATGGAGGCCAAATTTCACTCTTTTCGTTTGAAACCGAAGTAATGCCGTATCTCAACAAGAATATGGGACCGCTTGCATGCTGTTGGATCAAATAGCCGCAAAAGAAGAGAATAAGAGAATCGTACGTAAGTTCCACTTCTTTTTTTATCGCCTTCGCAACGATCACAAAGTTTTTGATCGGCAACATTTACTCGGTAGTGAGCACACTGGGAAGGGTCACTCTCAGTCTCTGGTGGGGACTCTCATTCTCATTCATGAATGTAAAAACCATCGCAGCAATGCGATCATTTTATTGAAGCGCTCGAGCGAGTCAGGCTGTGCTAAGCGGCGAGGGCAGCTCAGCGGCAGCAAGGCCTTGCGACAAAACGTTCCCGAGAGCTTCCAAAATTGACCCTCAATGGTTGAGCATCCCTACTTTTAAACTCGGGCGTCTTTTGCTGCCATTGCGCAATGCAATTGACGTGTATCAATTTGTATCGAAAGGGGATAAGCTGGTTCCCAGGAATGACAGTTGGTTCCATGACGTGTAGGGGGACTAGCAAAATAAGCATATTTTATAAAATGATGATCGAGAAAACTGGTCATTGAGCTCGCATTATTGGAGGCAGGTCAGGCAGCTGCGACAATCGCGTCCGTAATGGCAAATTCCTATTTGGGTCGAGTTCTCGAATTTTGGGATATCGCAAAAAGGATACGGAACGCCTAAAGGTGTTTATCGCTGAACTTTTATCGTTAACAAAAAAGTCAGGGAATGGAAATCCACTGAAAAGATGGAATCAGCGCATGGAAAATTAAAGAAGCCATAGGAAAAGATTTTTATGACATTGGGAAGAACAAATGAACTTGCCGGCCTGGGAGTTGGCTCAGGACTACTTTCACGGAACTTCATGCGAATGTATATGATATTTCGAAAATGCTCGCTCTTCGCTTAAGGACGCATCAAGTTGGAATTGAATTCGGAATTGGAATTACAGCGGCCGAAGGCGGGCCTGCTGCGCTATTTCTATACAAAACGGGACACTGAGGATCGAGCTCCGTCGTGATAGGCCAGTTAATGACCGGGGCCATCATTTCCTGCGTAAATAGTGCACTCTAACTAGTCTACGCAGCAGTCAAGTACTAGAGCGTCTCCAGAATTAATAGTGCGCTCTAACTAGCGTACGCAGCGATCAAGTACTAGGCACGCTCTGGAATAAATAGTGCGCTCTTACTAGTGTACACAGCGATCAAGTACTAGGCACGCTCTGAAATAAATAGTGCACTCTAACCAGCGTTCGAAGCAATGAAGTACTAGACCAGCTCCGGAGCTTGGGTTTCGATACTGTGCGATGGAGTCTCGCATAGTGTGAAAAATTTTGCTTGAGAATTCAAATACTTTCGTTTGAGCTCAAAAACATCATATTTTTACCCATCATATCTAGGGCACAGAAAAATGCAAGATAAAATAGCACACGTGAAGCCTATGAACAATTTAGTTAATACTAGATGACCATTTTACCGGCACCATTGAATTACCAGGTAACAGAGTGTTCGTCTGAAGAAACCGTTTCCGTAGCTAGAGAAGAGGCAGGGATTGAAGAAGCAACGGAGCACGTGAAGAGTAGAACCACTTCAGTATCAATGGAGCAAGTAATTCCGGAAGTTGTAACTTGAATGAACATCAAGCTGCACGCTGTGAAATTCTCCACGTTGCAGTCCAGTGAAGAATTTTGGAAGCTGAGATTAAATATTTATATAGCCGGGAAATTGTATTAAAGGAGTAAATATACAATTCTCCGTTACACGAAATGATTGATTTAAATTTACAGGGAAACGAAAATCATGAAAATGCCTAAAGAAGTAAATTTTTGATCAGAGAAAATACGAGTACACGAGTTTCCGGATATAAAATCTACGAGTTTTGAGAAAATACGAGTTTCCGAAACTAAAATATACGAGTTTGTGGAAAATAAGAGTTTCCAGCACTAATCCAAACATCAATGCTCTGGATTGACACGATTACAGTTCTAGGAAGAAGTGAGCTAAAGACAAACTTCATTGAGCAATTACTCTGTGTACTAAACTAATTATTCCCTGAACTAGCGAAGAAAATTTGCGGTAACGAAAATTTTAAGTGCAATAATATACGAACATTTTGAAATGTATGCAATGATAGAAGTAACAATTGTTGTAAGTCACCTCTGTAACTACCAAATAAATTCTAGAGTAACTAAAACGTAAGTGTTATAATACAGAAATATTTTATAATGTATGAGCTACTGGCATAAGTAAGTACAAATCCTCATCAGTACTGTCAGAAAAACTCCGCAGTAACAAAAATTCAATGGCAAGATGGTATAATTAACTAGTGTTCCCAGTTGAAAAACCTCCAGACTCAGTTTCATGAAAAAATGCTTCGTGGTACGGCATCAGAGTTAAAGTTCTTCATGTGCAACCAAAACAAAAATTCTGTATGGCTACAAACAGAACAGTAAAGAAATAGGGAGCTACACTGTAATATGAGTGTTATTACTCCAGCGAGGAAAAATGCCGGAGCACTCATCCCCTCCAAAGAAATAAGTAAAGGCATAACGGCGATCTTGCTGTCACCTCACAGCACTAAGGAATCCAGTTATTGAAGATTCTCCGCAGGCATTCAAAAGAGCAAGAAAAGAAGAGTTTTATCGCTGGTGGCCCTCTCGAGACTTAAGCCGAGCGCCGTCCATTGTTTTTGGTGAGCGTGAGGCTGTTGCAAGTGTCGGCGGCACGGCTCTTCAAGCAAAGAAACAGCCTTATCAGGCAAATTTACTCGCTGTGTGAACCTGACACCCGGGACACGCACGCCAGACTTACGCCGCCTTCGAACGCCTCCTTCAAGTCGCGCGAGACCGCACACAAACTCCCCGCCAGATCTCCGAATATCGAAAACATTCGACAGTCAAGAGGTGTTCGACATATGTGTCAAAGCACTTACTGAACGCTGTGGCAACTTCATGCTGCCCTTATTATCGGTAACAGGAAATATTTGTATTTTTTTGAATAAGAAGACTAATTTAATTAGCATTTTCTTCGATTTAAACTTTTTTGTGAATCTGCAATGTGAGCAAAGTGAACATCTGTTTAAATAAATCGTGCTGCTATTAGAAAATGAATTTCAAGAGTAAATGTGCGTGCGGTAACTGTTGAAGAAGCGTGCTGATTGAAAAATTATTTTCCCTAGACTCAGAAATTTTTATGAACATGCATGATTTCCCAGTTTCGACTGCATAGTCAGTAAAGTTGACGCGCAAACGTCAGTGTTAAACAAACTCATTCTGCAGGTTCATAGCCAATCGACTCTTACTTTGAACCGCTATTAAATTTCTTTTGAGTTCTCCCCATTTCCATGAGGCCAACCTGTTGATGACCACAAGGCGAGAAGTTTGTGAACACATAAATTTGCTCACATGACAAGTGGACTTTCGATCGTGGTTGAGATCACAACAGAACAAAGACGACGTCCCACGAATTTGGGCTTGAACCTGAAGGTGACGTAAGAGCTGCTGATGTTCTCTTGCTTCAATTTTAACTATAACGGATCTCGCAGTGTCGACGGTCGGAACTGGAGGCTTTAAAAAATAAATTTGTTCTTGCTGCTTGGCTGCGGCATTTTCTTCATTTACTGTTATTGATGAGCAGCCTAGATAACAATTAGTTATATTTCATTTTTTCAGGTTCAGTTATTGATTACGTTCATCTTAACACGTTCATTACGTGTTGGTACATGTATGTACCAACAGGTGCACTACTGATATACGTGTTGGTACATATGTGTACCACTGCTCATTTTTGCATAAGTTCTAAAAATCAACGTTGCACCTTCGTATTTTATCAAACTAATGTAACCATCTTCACGTTTGCACTTGGAAAAAGCTGAAATAGGGAGGAAATAGTTGTAATAAGATCCCTTATCGAAAAAAAGGTTTTGGTGTATAACGAGAATCTCAATGAAAATACAGCCATTTGTAATTAAAGAAATTGCGCTCCGTTCCAGAAGAAACTTTTAATACTAAGTATAAATCACAAATCACAATAAAAACCGCAATTTGTAACCAAAAAACTATTTTGTCAAAGAAAAATTTTATACTAAGCAAAAGTTGAAAATCACATAATCGGATAAGAATAAGTTCTGTTTATCAATTGGAAAATTTTTCCAATTTATCGACTCTATTATTGGCTCTACAAACATGTCTTTTTTCCCAGTGAATAGAAACAATTGCGGTGATGCAGATTCAGACTTCCTATGATTTGCAACTGCAGTGTCTTCATGGTTCATTTCATTTTGAAAACTTTCATTGACCGACAAGTTCTCTGCTTCTTATATCCATAATTCGTCTGAATATGTGCTGTATTCATCAGGGAAGTATTCACTGTAGTAAGAATCATTTTCAACTACTGCACTGTTTTTATTTCCCTAAAAGGTTGCTGCGTCCATTGCTGAAAAATGAAAATAAATGTATTTATAATTAATTTGTGATACAATCAGGCCAGGTTTAACGTAAATTTGAATCGTAATATCAATGCTAAATGAAATACCGAGGATACATCTGGAATGCGCGCACGTATCAACACGTTGTACCAACACGTCACGAAGTCATATAGCTAACAGCAGCACACACGTCTTGGGTTACATATGCACCACGGAGGCGTGGCACACATTTGGCCCAATACGTGCGTCAACAAAAAATTTTGATGTGGGTGACGATTTGTACCATATTTGTCCCACGCATTTTATTGGATCTACATGTTCTTTAGAGCTACATTGAGCTAGTCACCTACTTCCGTGACTGTAGCACGAGCCAAATTGATGCAGTGGTGCACAATTGCAATAGTCGTGGAGGAAAGACTGCTAAAATAGCTATCGATGTGAACGTGTTGAACATTGGTCACGGCTTTGACCACTGACTGATCAGTCAGTGTTCAAAGCCGTGACTAACGTTCAGGTTACATGCAAGTGCTTAGCAGGCATCAATTTTCATTCAGAGCTAGCCGGGGATAGACTCGTTTCTCAGTTGCTCCACAAGGATGGAACAACAGCAAGACATCTCGGAATGGCAAAAATGAGCCATGGCATTTGGTTGGGCTAAGGGACACCCACTGAAGAATTAAGTAGCGGAATTGGCTGGGGTTGCATGCAGCACTTTTACGCAGGCTTACCAACCACAGACGCAATCCCGAAAAAACTGCAATCAAAAGCAAAATTGTAGTCGGAAGAAAATTTCAACCGACAGGGACCGCCGCCTTGTGTCCAGATTTGTTGACTGGAATCGAGGATGGAACTACTACGTCAATGATAGCCTTTCTGCTACTGTTTCTGAACGAACTCTTCTTAAAGAACTCTTTGCGATGAATTAATGCAGCTGAATAGCTCGCAAACGGCCCATGTTAATTGACCCCAGCCCACTTTAAACCGTGCCACAAACATTCAGACATTGGACTCTACAGGTATGGAGAAGGGTCATGTGGTCAGATGAATTATTATTCAATCACTATTGCAATGATGCTCGACGTCGTGGTCATCAGAGATCTCATGAAGCCTGCAAAGAAGCGTGGGTGAGACAAGAAGGAAGAAGGGGTCTGTCATGTTCTGGGACTGTTTCAACTGCACAAATGTGGGTTCTTCACTTGAGGTATCCGTCAATCTAAACCAACGGGGCTATAATGAGTTGCCAGATAATTAATGTTGGCAATTTGCACAAAATCTGGAGGAAGACAGGAATGTTGGTTTTACTTTCAGGATAGAAACTGATGGATGCATTAGGCTATTACTGTTGGATTAGATTATGATTAAGTTTGAGCCTCCATTAACATAAAATTGGATTAGATTGAATGAGGTATATAAAACAAAACAGAAGTTGAAGAAAAAAGTAATAGGCGCTGAAAAACAGGTGCTGAAAAAAGGACAGCACTGAACCGAAAAATTTGGTCCGTAACAAAAAAATGATTATTATCTTGAAAAAGGAAGCCAGACTTGACTTTGAGCTAGCGACCTCAAGTTTTCTTCCTGGGTGCGCTAATTCCGATATATACACGAGTTGTATCTTCTTGAAGGAATTACACGAAGAAAATGTACGTATATACAGTATATTATTATTATTATTATATAAGAAAGTTTTAGCCTCCCTTAACCACGACAAAGATGTTCTAAGAGAGGAAGGAGGAAAGCACTATTTAGTATGGAGTTGAGGGAACGCGGAATCTATGCACAGGGTGCACAGAAACAGTAAGCTAAGAAAAAAGTTCATGAAACAAGAAAAAGTGGAAGAAGAAAGTAGTAGGTGCTGAAAAACAGGACAGCAGTGAACCGAAAAAAGATGATCCGTAACAAAACAAAATCCTCTTTTATTTCAACAAAAAGGAAGCCTACCTAACCTTTAGCTCGGGGCCTCACATAATCCCCCTGGGAGATATACAGTATATTTCATTATTATAAACAAACATGGGCTCGGAAACAGCATTGAGTCACTAAAGAATGACTTTGAACCAAAGCGAACTTTCAATCAATAGGGAAATGAGATTTTTGCTCAACAGCTGAAGTTTAGAATCGGAAGGCAACCTCGGGTCAGGCTCTAGAGACCAATGGCGATCATCTCCAGTTCGCACCAAATAAAAAAAAACTTGGCATTTTTTCACGTAGAAATCTTGTTTACCACTGCGGTGTTCGAGCCGAACGTGTGGAAGGAAGGGCTTGCTTTTAAATATGATCGCTACGGTCGAACAAATGGCAAGCTTTGGTATTCATGTATGCGACGGCAGACAGCTATTGATGGCCGCAATGCGGCTTCGGCCGTCCTTCATTACTGCCCCAGCGACGCACACGCCGTTACCGAAATAAAACGCTGCCTTGCAGTGCTGCATTTCCACGCTTATCATCCGTGCTGGATTACAGCATTACTTTACCGCACGGTAAACAGCTACTTATGATGAAAAAACGTATTCATGTGTAGGGTTGCAACCGCAGTTCCAGTACTGTTTGATGACGGATAATGAGCACGAATTATGAAACTGACTGAAATGACAACCTGAGTGAGACATTGAAGCCCAAACGCCTCTAAAAAATTAGCGTCTGAAAAGGAGCGAGACTGGGTTTTATTCAATGCACTTATTTAAACAACCATAGCAAAGTATTTTGTTCTTAAAGAAGATTCATCTCGGCTGTGCAGGAAACCGGTTTGCTAATCCATGCACAGGTTCTCGAAGAAGATATTTGAATGTCCTTTACTGTACGGTTTTGAAACCATATAACGTGCCATTATCTACGCATATTATAATTGGTCATACTTCTACACATTCAAGTTATTTGTCAACAGTTCTATAATTTTTAGGTCCAGCGCTGGATGCAGCGTAATAACCTATCACACGTACTACAGTATTTAAAACCGGTAGCAAGTACATAGTAGTGAGCGATACTATTCACATTCCACACAAGGTGATGCTGGTGTTTGCAGAGCGCGATTCATAGTAAAATATTTTTATTGAAATAAAGGGTAATGTCTTACAGGGTAAAATAATGTACACAATGATAACGCAAGTAAAATACAAGAGTTTAATGCAGTAGGAAGTCCGTCAATAGGGAACGAGAGGAAGATTTCAAGCTGAGTAAAACAAAAGCCATTAGAGAGAAGCACTATAAATCACTGGAAACGTGTCGCAAGATAAGATCTAGCGTTACCAGCTAACGCTATTCATGAGAGAGCTGCGCTGTTCATAAGAATATAACACATCAGTTGGTAACACGTTTCGTCAGAAGGCAACGCTGTTTACAGGTTTAACAGAACGGAGGGTAACATAATGTATCAGAGAGTAGAACAGTTTATCGGAAGCTAGCGCACTAACTAGGAAACTACGACAGCAGCATGCTTGACGGAACAAAACACTTCAAAGAGTAACATATAGGATGTGAGCCCTTTAGCTGGGGCTCCGTTGTGTCAGGTAGGATATGAAAGGCGGCAACGTTTCGAGTGGTTTAGTGGACGTCGAAGCTGGGCTAGGGCCGGTGCTACCGGCGGGAACAGCTCAGTTAAAATGCGATTTCTCATACACGACGAGCGCTTTTACGTGGCTCGCCTCACGAATGCATGAAGGCAGGCACATTGGACACTATCCGATGTTACTCATTGAAGCGAATTGTCATTATGAACCAATAAGGTCATTGATCAAACGATCAAACTGCAACGCAATACAGCTTTAGAACACGGAATTCATCAGAAGGGATTGGAGCTTATTGCATGGGAAGACATGGACAAAACTAAGAGAAGGGTACATCAAGTAAAATAACGGAGGAAAACACGTCAGGTGTATTTCCCCACAAATGGCACAACAAAAAAAAAACACTACATGGCAAACTGTAAAGCCATGTATCAAGACATTACCGCATCGGCTCCTAAAACCATGCATAAATGACTAAAATGACTAAATGTACAGGTAAGCAACGTGTAAAACAGTAATTTTGCTAGATGGTAGCACAAAAACAGCAAGCATCAGAGTACAGCAGATCAGAGTCTAGGACATCAGAGTATAAGGTGACACAAAAACGGCACAGTATCGGAGTACAGCACATCGGAGTACAGCACATCAGAGTACAACACATCACAGTTCAGAGTGACACAAAAGCAACAAGCATCGGAGTGCAGAACATCAGAGTACAGCAAGCATCGGACTACAGCACATCAGAGTACAGCAAGCATCGGACTACAGCACATCAGAGTACAGCAAGCATCGGACTACAGCACATCAGAGTACAGCACATCAGAGTACAGCACATCAGAGTACAGCACATCAGAGTACAGCACATCACAGTATAAGGTGACACAAAAACATCAAGCATCGGAGTGAAGCACGTAAGAGTACAGGGTGACACAAAAGCATGAGGCATTAGAGTACAGCACATCAGAGTACAGCACATCAGAGTACAGCACATCAGAG
>JACJUY010000828.1:163311-195471 GCA_014220935.1 Platorchestia sp. MABIK | reverse complement strand
ATTAAAATGGTGGCTGAACGATGCAATTTGAGTTTGCTGTAATATAAAGTGATACCAAATCGTAGACACGCACGAGAGAACATTATAGAGCTTGGACACGTCTTGATCCACTGTAGGGGCTTTACGGATCGCAGTCCATCCTGGGGCAGTTTTCTGTAGTAGCTCAATTCTGATTGTTGGATACAGAAAAAATTGCTCTCCAATTTGGATGATGATATCGTTTCTCGGAGCTCAGGGTCGTGCAAGCGGGTGGCGGCCTGGCAAAAATAAGGGAAGGAATCTTACGCGAAAAATAAAAAGTACGACAGAGAAGCATGGACTGAGTGACACCACCGAAGAGACTGCAAAGCCGAAAGTGTCATGGAATGGCGGAGAACGACCTCGTAGGTGGGTGTAAATACGCGGGTGTAGAAGTGTTGGTCGAGTTCAAAAGGAGTTGGATTTCGTTACGAATCAAAGAGAGGAAATCACACGTACGGGGAAACTGGATGATGGAATTAGGATGAAACCTCCTCTTGGACTTTTGTAACCGTGCTCGCAAAGTCACTGGTGCAGTTTTCTACTGATGTACTTATGTAAAAGTGAATTCGCGTTTCCAGCAATATGAGGCAAATACTGCTCAAAGACGAACGTGCCTTTCTAAGAAAAATCTCAATAAATTATTCTTACTTACTTGGTCTAAGTGTTCGTCATCTTATGAAAATTGGAGATGATTATTGATCCTTGCAAATCTATGGATGACAGTTTAATATTAATCCTCAAAGTTATATACCAATAGGTCAGACTTCATCCATTGGGTTAGTGGTAGCGGCTAGAGTGTTATTCGTCAAAGCCGACTACGTAGCACCGACTGTATGGCAATAGGGTGATGTCGCACAAGGTGACTGAATTAGATTAGATTAGTCGTTAGTTTTAGCCTCCCTACCCGCAGCAACAAATGCGATCCAAAGAGAGGAAGGAGGAAGGCACCATTTGGTATGGAGTTAAGAAAACGCGGAATCTACGCAGAAAGGGCATAGAAACAGTAAGTTGGGAAAGAAGATTATGANACTTAATGTAGACTGGATGAGGGGGGGCGAGGGGGGGGGGGTACCTTGGGAGCTAGTTAACGTGACATTTCGAGGCAGGAATTATTTTTGAGTTCTTAGTAAATCAAACGCATGGATAGGGGGCTGAAGCCAAAGCCTGTTTGATAAGAGGCACCTCGCATAAATTGTTCAGTACTGTTCCACGGTATTCAGAGGCGATATCACGTACGAGGTATTTACGACAGCTAAAGAACTGAAAATATGGGTTCAAAGACCCAATGCGACAGTTGCCACTGTATGTTCGGGTACGAACATCATTGCTTCTCCAATGAAATTGCCTGCATCTGCAAGTGTAAATCGACTTTTCACTAAGCTTGATCCACTGTGTTAACTTTCTTGAAACACACTCGACCATGGTCTGCAGACGCTATAATGCTCAAAACATTACTTTTATCAACATAACTTACAGTCTCGTTATAATTTACTATCACTTTCTCTCGTATATTTTCGTCTGCAGGAGAATATCAGTCTCCAAAATTGTTCTCTTTTCCCGACGGTTCCATGAAAAAAGTATTCACGATAGATCTCTTCGATGATTTACATTCACTCACAAAATGCCCCACTCTGTTACTCCTGAAACAGCGGAACTGACTCTTCATGTCAGAACAGGTGAGCTTGCTGGGTATCTCGGCTCTGGAAGTCCACGTATTTGTCCTCTTTGTTCAGCTCGCCACTGATTTGGCGCTCCACTTGACGAAGCGGAGCGTCATGTTTTTGTTCGCTCATTCGATATGATTCTTCATTCGGTTTTTGATGCGACATTCGTTATAATCGATCACAGAAAAGGTATTGGGAGCGTTAGTTTTGTGTGTTTTGTAGTATGTATACCATATCTCTCTGGGTTCCAAATTTAAGTAACCATCTTCTTCCGTCTCATAGCTTGTTTGAGTCAGGAAAGCGTCTACTTAAATAGCTTTCATTGTGATGTTGGGTTTTTACGAGCTATAAACTGCTCTGCAAGTACTATTCACGCACCAGAGAATTCGCATGATTCTATCGTACTATCGTTCTCTCATACATAATTCTGTGCATCAGGTGTATTTCTTCGTTAAATTTATGTTTTACAAATTGAGCCCCAAGAAATAATGCCAAGGTCTTGTGGTAGACATCGCATGTTAAACATGTTTCACAGTTCATGTTGTATGTGTATTGAGCCATGAAGGTTCCGAAAATTCTACTATTAACTTTCAGTTTCAGGGACGTCTTGCCCGACTTTACGGTTCTTCAAAATGATGCCCTGGATTACATACGCTCTTTACCAGCATCCAAGTTTGATTTATACGAGTCTGTCGTGTGTAATTCCTTCATTTGTCATTTTTTCTCGTAATTGATAGCTCTACTCCATTTGTTCAGGTATTTATTGAACACTCACCTTGAGTCTCTGTATTTTTTACTGATCCTATGGATGAGCTATGCAGTTTTTAGTCTAACCGTTGCTGAACCTGAATGAATCTAAATCGTTATTCGTGACATCTAGCCATCGATTGATTTTTGTTTCCAATAGTTTTAGAAGAATTTACGGGTCTCCCTGCATCGAAAATCTGCGATACTAAACGACTTCTTGGGGCGTATACGGATGTAGGCAACAGTTTGCTGGAGGCACCACATTGATGCAATAATAATTTCGAAGGCTACAAGCTAAGTCAACGTTAAAGTAAATAGATGATTCTTTTGCCACATTTTTTGAATGTTACGTTAGCAACAGAAATAAAGTTGAATATATAACCGTAAGAAAGAGTCAATTCATATTGATGTTGCGGTGACTGGTTTGGGATGGGTAGCTGTCGTAATGACTGATGGCATCACATTTCGTCTGCAGGTGTGATGGTCGTTGTCGCTGCCGTTACAACGAGCCTTAGATTATTGCTGGAATGCCTCCGTCAATGTACCAGCAATCGTAGTCCGTGAAGATGTAAGAGATTTAGGCGAGAAAGCTTAAGATTGGTGAATGCAAGGTGAGGATATCGTTTTCAAAATGTCTGGAAACGCGTTTCGTTCATCTTGGCCTATTGGGAGCTTGGTTTTCAGGATTCTGCCACAATAGACTTTTCAGGCTCGAACAGTGGATCTAGTGAATCATTCAGCATCTCAAGGCCATCCTCGGTGCCACTATTTTCACTCATTCACAGTTATATGCACACCCACTAATACGTTTACAATTGGTTTACGACCATCACTCCCGGTATTAATAATTTTAATCATCTTACCTATACTGCACCCTTTCTTAAGCGCTCGTTCTGTTACGAGCGATAATTGCTGACTGACCTTCTCGGAAGAGTGTCTGAAATTCTTCGTCAATCTTCCTTCAGCCATTGTATTTAATTCAACTATTGGTAATTCTTTTCAGCCTAATCAGTATATTTTTACGAGACCAAATCCCACAGTCCTCTCCTAATGCACCCACAATACTCAGTTTACCATCAGACTACTGCAATTATTCTTCCTTGCAGTTCCTCACTGGCCTCTATGGCACTAGTGTCACGTACTTATGATTGCGATTAATATATAATCTATAGGGTTCAGCAAGCTCGAGAAACAACTCACACCAGGTCTTCCAAAAAAATTCTCTTTTTTGTAATGAATTGAATGTGTTCTAATTGGCAAGGAAGATTCTCATTGCATTGTTGCGCCGTGGTCTACTTTGAGACAGTGATTTTAGAACAAATAACTAAGAGCAACCTTACATACATGCCTTGCGCTGGGGCGTCATGTGAAACGAGGCTTCCTGCCTGATCTATAACGACTATATAATAGTTTCACAATAGTTTCCATACACGCCGAACTCTACGTGCTGTCAATTGAAAATATCTACAACTTATGATTTGACCACTCAACATACTTGTTCGAATTTCATGTATCAGAGGGATTAATTTTTTAAGTCATGAAACCAAACAATAACAAACTTAGAACTTTTCACGGTTGGACTAAAAGCAATTCTTGTAATCACTTAAAATTTTATCCCAAATAAACGCTTAAAAATGGACCATTTCCGTACAAAGCTTCGTTAGCTGCGTTCTATGCAATGCCACATTGTTTCTCGATATTTTTTGCAATAGGTCTAGTCAGAATATAGGAAATAAACATGAGGAATATAAATTTCATCAAGAAGAAGCACACACAAAACACGTAAGAATCCTTCCCCAGCGACTCAACTAAACTTGAGATGCGGCGAGCTGTGTCACGGGCGTACGTTTTCTTCGTTGAAAATACTCCATATACGATACGTGCCTGATCATTTCAGAATACTCGTCTAAAAAAGCTTGTTTCGGTAACCGAAGAAACTGACCGAGAAGAAAAAGTTTCTCACAACCGGATCCTCATCAGACGACCTAAAAGAATAGAATGAGAAAAGCGCATTTATGCCTTGTGAGAATCGTTAAGTCACTATGGCTAATGGCTTGGCCATAAGGGTGAGAAATTACAGGTTGGACTTAATGATCTTACCTATCGTAGAAGCTCATGACATGCACTATTAATGCAGGTTACTGAGTTGTACGCATTCATTGATGAGGGCCAATGCTATAAACCGATTGAAAAGATATCCGTTGAAGAGCACATTCAACGATATATTTTTGTAGGGTCAAGTGAGAGAGAAGACTCAATTTGTGTAAGACTATTGTTATTAGTTTTGAATTATTTATTGTACTTTGCTTTTCGATACTGCCATCTGAAATCTCAAAAGATGAGAAATGAGCCTACCGTGACAGCAGTAAATTATGGTAGCTCAGTTATTTTACGGAAGTATTCCAAATACGTTGATTGAAAACTTCATAATTTTCAAATAAGAGAAAAGAACCAATAAAACCGTACAAAACAACTTACTCCTCTAAAAGCATCACGAAAACCTTAAATTGGAGTTTAAACCGCCATCTTTTCAACTTAATTTGAATTAGGAAAATCAAAGTCATAACCGCCAAAGGAAAAATAAACGAAAACACATATAAGACGAAAAGAAAATGTTTGCTATGTACTGACAATAGTGAGCGGGCCAGAACTGAATTTACTGTGAAAAACGGGCTTTGTTTTGAAGAATAGTAACGAGCCTGAAATTCGTAAATCTAAATTTTAAAAAATCTAGTCTGGCCTGATATCCTTGTTATTTACATATATTGGCGGTGCTTTTGGATTTATTCGCATGGTCTTCAATTCATAAATGAGCAAGACCAGTTAACAAGTGGAAGTAGACGCAATATTTCTGCTACTCTATGACTCCACGAATTAAATGCAATCATGACAGTAAGTTTAGAGATACTTTTCCCTGCATAAAGTAGCAAGGAATTAATGAAAAGATGAAATAAATGCCAACTTTATCAACAATGCTAACAGAGAATATGCTTTATACCCGGTTGAAACAATACAATTATTTTAGCAAATAAAGATGCATGAGTGGCAGGATTAAACATTTCCGAACGTTTCACACTTCATGAAGTTAACTTGCTAACATGGTGTTTTTTGCTCAATTTTGACATTATAAATCGTTGCACATTATCATTATGTTACAGCTGAGTCAGGAATTTAATAGCCTGCTCTGAGCATCGCTTGCTTGTCCGCGCTGCAGCAATGCGTTGCTCCGGGAATTCCTTCTCATCACTCGGTCACGGACATCCAGTTGCTTGTCTGCGGGTGCTTTGCGAGACTTATCTCGAAAAAATTGTTTCTTTTTGACTTTTAGCTCGCGGCATACGGGATGCACGACTGACGCACACCAGTCTGGACTGGAAATGATAACTCACAGGGTTGCCCACGTTGTGTTTCATTGTGTGTTCTGTCTGTTTTTACTAGTATCCTAAGGAGAGTAAAAACTTATTAAGTAGCATTCATTTATTTAAAAACATATTCTCCATCGTTAGTAACAACTTCTGATCATCTACTGACCAATTTCTTGATACCTCGTTCATAGAAATATTTTGATTTTGAATCAAAAAAGACCTGCAATTCATTTTCAATGTTGTATTTGTTTTTCATAGTTTGTCGCCTTAAATGCTTGTCTAGACTCCTAAAGAGATGGAAGTCTGATGAAGCAATATCTGGAGAATTGGGCGGATGCATCAATGTTTCCCATTTCAGCGTTTCAATTGTGTCCAAAGTAATTCGTGCTGTGTGCGGACGCGCATTGTCGTGCTGAAGGATGATGCCTTTCGATTGGATACAGCTTGTCGCTTCCATTTTAAAGCGGTGTTTAATCTTTGCAACTGTTGACAGTACAGTTCTGCAGTGATTGTTTGGTTGGTTTCAAGAAGCTCGTAGTGAATAATTCCTCTCATATCCCACCAAACACACAACAAAATTTTTTCGGATGGAGCCCTGGTTTTGGTTGTGATTGTGGGTTTGGATTGATGTTGACGTTTAACATTGCTGTTCATAATCCACTTTTCATCTCCTGTAACAACTTTATTCAGAAAAAGTTCTTGCAGTTGGCGGGAACGCAAAGATGCACAGACATTCACGCTCTGCTTAGGATTATATACAGCGGAAATCTCATAAGGAACCCACATCCCAAGTTTGGGTTTCTTTCCCAGCGTCTTTAAGTGACGTTGAATAATTATTGTCACTGCACTCACATGAAGTTTAGAGCTCTTATAAGGCCTTATGGATACTGCAGGATTAGCTTCAAACTTGTTATGACATGAAAACAGACAGGACTTATGATACGACCTGATATTTTCCATTCTCAGCGCAATTTTGTTCCTTTCCGTCTCCAGCTTTTGAGTCTTGTACGGGACGAGAAGGTTCAAATAGAAATTTAATTTGTAGCTGCCGATTTGGTGCGCGTTTTTTCTGTTTCATTGTTTCCTCTGAGCACTCCTTAAATGACATAAGTGCTTGAGTAAGAAAGACGCAAGCGCTTTAGTGACGTATGAGCACTGGTGCAACTTGAAGTTATTTTAGTCCTTGTCAAATTTTTTACACAGTGAGTATTGTATAGAAGAAAAGCTGTAAAAATTTCGTTGTGTACTTACTGTGTCTGTAATAACCCGTTGACCACGTCATGTGACGTTTGTGTAACACTCGGTAAATTGCTCAAATACGTAACGGAAAAATGAACAGCAACAGGGGCAATCGTGCAATCGTACTCAATGTGTTGATATCTGAAATTAGTCTTAGCTTGTACAAATCAAAATTCGATTGAATTGCAACTTGTTATCGAAGCCTTCTCGCTTTTCATTAAATCTTACCAATAAATTCACTCATTTGTGTCTAGTTCATATATTTTTCACGAGCAACTCAAAGACTTAAGTTAAATTTCTTTCTGAAGCCTCCTTACTCAACTCCCTACTCCCGCGGTTCTGTTTTGTCAATAGAGATTGGTCATTTGTTCAATGCTGGCGCAAAATACGATCGCTAACGTATTTTTACAGCTATAAGTAGCAGAGTGCAATAGCCCGACAAAGGGAACTAGTTAATTAGAGTATAGCGTTGGGCTGCATAAATGTAGTATTATAAATATTGCATGTTGACTTTCAACATTACAATATTAAAAACATTTTAAACAACAAGTTTTTTCCGACGAAACACTACCTACCGCTAATAAAAACGAATTTTTTTCTCGCTTCTGTTCTTCGGCCAACAATCAGAGAAACTTCAAATGGAGCATGCCGTTCTTCTTTCAAGACATTTTCCATAAACTGATTTTAAAATAGTGTTAGTTAATACGTATAGAATAGGATCACATTTCAATTCAAAAGATAAAACTCCCAATGACATGCTCCTGTCTGTTATTATAAATAGAGTTGCGCACAGCGTGCGTCCGAGTACGTGGGCTCGACTAATCGAGCCCTCGGTATTCGTGTTGCAGATCAAAGCAGCAGGAGTTTTAGAGTCAACCAGTTTCTTTCCGCACCTTCACATTCTTCAGTTCGCTCTCATGCAGAGAAGTGTGATATTCCAGTTCGGTTAGAGGATTTCAAAGTAATATCCTCTGCATCTAATCAAATGAGCCTCCGCATTTTAGAATCTGTCCATTTATAACATTACAGTCGCATACAGTTGCAAATAAAGGGAAATTCACCGGTTACTGTCGAGTCTTTGAGTTCCTCATATCAAAACTGACATAGGTTCAGGGTCTTATTTGCACTTAAGGTGCAGGTATTTAACTGTCTGCCCAGAGAAATGGTGAGAACAAAAGTTCCTGGGGAAATGGTAGATGAGGAGAATATTTTACCGATCTATCCTTAGTGACGAGCAGTGTGGCCTGTACAAATTGAGAAAATAGTTATACCATAAATTTTCCACTCGTATTACTGTGTAAAAATAAACAAGGATACCCGTACAGTATTTCAATGAGATGAAGTCATTGCGATTTGTTTCATTGTTAAAGTAGGCTGGATTTGCTGAAGGGAAAATTTAAAAATTTTATTTCAAATATATGCACAACACTTTGTGTCATCATGTTGATATCTTCGTGTACAAACGTTACTACGGCTCTTCAGGATACGAATTTGTCCGACTCGAACCCTTGTGACTCATAGCTTTTTCCGAAATAGCAAAATTACCTCAAAAAATGTCAATTTAGAAGATTCTAACAGCAGTAACCGACCAGCTGAAAGTTACCCCAGGTTCCGATTCTCAACGACGCTATTAAGATTAGAAAAATTACCTTCAGGACTGGGTGGTTTCCCAGTGAAGTTATTTTGAGGGAGACGGTGTTAGAATTGCTATTTCATTCGAACAAAATTGCAAAAAACTATGTCATTGTTTAATTTACACACCTCGTTTAAACTTTGAAGTAAGCACCGGCATTCTTCTCAGAATATTTAGCATATTTAGGTTTAGTTCGCAAGCCGTTAGATTCTACTCAATTCTACAGAATTCAGACAAAATTTTATTTCTTGAGAGCTGGTGTACAGTGAACACGGAAGTAAAGTATGCTTTCAATATGTTCACAGAACCATCGATCCTGACGTATACATTAATATAACCGTGTCTGTTCGTCCCTCACACGGGGGAAACATTTAAAGATTAGGTCCGTAGCGAAAATACAAGATTCAACCCCTTAATTTGTTCCCGTGCACGAATATACTCAAGGAGGTGCGATGGACTGATGGACATGATCTGAGGTGCGTTTCCTCTGTTCATTGATAAAAATGAAACGATTTACGGGTATTTACCGAACTTCACCGCACCAAATCCTGCTATTTTTAATGGCCGCGTACTCTAGATTAAAGTTGGTTTTTCAACTCCAACAATTAAATTTATTCGCTTTGAAACTTGAGATGAGTTCCGTAGTCTGTATACCCAGTTCAACCGATACACTTCAAAAAAATATTTGATTCTACTTCTACTTTATTGTCCTCGCTCGAATGTTGCTCACGAATGCGGTGCTAGATTTCAGAAAGAATCAGAAATTGAGTCAAGATTTAGATGCTTTATCAAACATTAGTTCAATAGTAGAATGTCTCATGTTCTAAGAATCATTTCAACCGCATGTTGAACACATATTTATAGGGTAAGAACATAAAAAATAATGTTGTTCTGAGTAAGTTAAATTTACATTTCTAATACACTGTAAGTGCAGCGGCGACGAAAGCGGAAGATGCAGTGACTATACGAAAGATTTGCACATTTCTATTTTTAATTTTATATTAAAATTCCTAGCCCTGATTTACAGCAGAGTTCGCTTAGTTCAAAGAGCGAATATTTACCAGAACATTCAAAGAGAACAGGAAAAAAATGATTGATAATCAGAGAGTCAACTAAACTTAGAAATACATTGTGAAAAATTATTTGGTCAACACTAAAAAAAGTGTTATCATTTAGGGGCGTGACTTTCATTTGCAATAACAACGCGGAAGCAGCTTCTGCTTCAGTGCTTGCCTGTACACGAAATTATTCATTTTTCCATCAATAATGTTATCGATCAGAAAAAAATGCACCAAGTTCATTTTACTAGATTTTTCAGGAGAGCTCTTTTTATGTTTACACGAATTTAGCGAGTAATTTAGGTCATTTTAAAATGTTTTTTTTTGGAAACGCTGCATCTTGCCATGAGTCATTATTTTGATTGATTCTAAGGTGATGATAATGTTTTATTTAATGATAATAAAAGTGAGCTGGCGTTTTTTCCATCCGAGATAAAATACTGCAATTTAAACATATATAAAAAACGACAGCTTATTGGATGAGTGTTTTTATTTCGAACATGGATAGCTCCATGTACAAGTTAGCGCTTTTACATACATTCCAATCAAGGCTTCTAGTGTAATAGTTAGAGCCAGTGGATCAGGTCTACTCGTATTGTAATGGAAGGTGGAACAGGATGAATGAAAAGCTGTCAAAGCAAAAATGAAGAATGTCATGAACTGTCCAATAGTGTTGTGAGTTATTTATGTATAAATGTGCGTGGATGGAATGCAGGAAAGTTAGATGACCTTGTTGCAGAATTTGAGAATGGAAAATTGGATTGTGTTGGTGTAGTAGAAACCCAAATGCGTGATAGAGTCAGTTTAACATGTAAGGAGAGTAAGTACCATAGGATAGGAAAAGTAAGTTGGTAAAAAAATGAGGTGGTGGAGTTGGTTTCATTATAAAGAATGCTCTAAATCGGAAATTAGAAAAAATTCCTGTTGGAAATAAACCTGAGAGTGAAGATTTGTTAGCAATTAAGTGTGAAAGAATGCATGCCGGAGAATGTGCTGATGTGATTGTATGTTATATGACAACTTATGGGATTTTAGCTCATCAAGAGAATGTAAAAAAGTACGATAAATTAACAAGAATTGTGCGAGAACACTGCAGATGCCCTCTGATTGTGATGGGTGACATGAATGGCCATGTTGGTATACTTGGTGAGCCTGTGAATGCGAATGAACAAAAATTGATTGATTTCTGTGATGCGAATGAACTTGAGAACCTGAATTTCACAATAGGAAATGGCTTGCATACAGGGCAAAGCAGGGAATGGAAAACTGCAATTGACCATATGATAGTGAATAGTAGAGCAAGAGAGCGTGTCAAAGAAATGTTCGTAGATGAAGATGATTTTGATGTAGATAGTGACCATAAAATGCTTGTGCTTGAATATAATTGGGGTGGGAAGGAATCAATGCAGAAGGTCAGCAGTGTGAAAGAAAATTGGTGCATAAAAATGGCAAACTGGGAAGAATTTAGGAATGAATTGAGTAGATGTAACTGGAACAGGTGTGGAAATGTAAATGACCTAAATGGTGAGATTGCAAGAACCTTGTATGATGGGGCAGAGCAAAAGATTGGTAGAATAAAATACAAAAAGTACAGAGAATGCTAGGTGGTTTACAAATGAGATAAAGCAAGAACGAATGAAAAGAAAGACTTTAAATAAGAAACAACGCAATATGAGGAAAATGTATGAAAGACACAGAATTACTGAGGATGAATGGTAGAATGCATGGAATGAGTACAAGGACCAGCAGGAAAAAGTAAAGAGAATGATTAATGAGGCTAGAGTTGAAGAGGAGAGACACCAAGTTGAAAATCTAAGAAAAAAAGGTCCGAATGGAATCAAAGATTGGTGTAAGTTTATTCAAGGTTATGACAGAGGTAGGGAAGTTCAAATTGACGAGTTATTGGTCAATGGTTGCAATATGCGAGATAGGGTGCAAATGGTGACAGCAGTTGAGGACTTCTGGGAGGACATTGGTGGAATGAGTGAGCAGGTAACAGATGATGAACCCATAAATTTTCTGATTGATGAACACGAGCTGCAAATGGAAGACGAAATCACTTGCGAAGAGATTGTAAGTTTCTTGAAGAAAGTATAACATGGAAAGGCATGCGCATGTGGCCCTGATAAGGTTCCACATGAGTTCTATAAATGCGGAGGAGAAAATGTTGTTAAAATGTTGAAATGTTTATTCGATGAGATGTGGAAGAGTGAAAGAGTTCCGGATGACTGGAACAGGTGTAATGTTGTTCTATTGCAAAAGGGTGGACATAAGAGTATGAAAGAAAAAAATGACAGATCAATTGCCCTGGCAGACGCAGTGTGTAAGATTTTTTGTGGTATTTTGAATGAAAGAGTGAAATATTTAGTTGAAGAATTAGGAGTCCTGGGAGAAGAACAGAATGGTTTTAGGCAAGATAGACGTGGGGAGGATAATCTGTTTGTAGTGAGCGAAATAATCGAGGGAATGAGGAAGGATGATAAGAAGGTATATTTAGCATTCCTGGATATTGAAAAAGCGTATGACAGAGTGGATCGGGTTAGGCTGTTTGAAATTCTGAGAAAAGTTGGATTTAGTAGAAAGATAGTAAACATTGTACAAAGTCTGTGTGAGAAGACAAACGCTATCTACAGGTTAGGAAATTTGGAAACAGGGCAAGTGAGGAGTGTTAGAGGAGTGAGACAGGGCTGTTCTCTGTCTCCCCTGTTGTTTGGATTGTACACAGAAGAATTAGCAGTTAGACTGAGAATGAGTGGCTTAGGACTGAAAGTTGGTAATGAGAGACTGAGTTGTTTGTTGTATGCTGATGATGTGGTTAGTGAATGTGGACAAGAACTACAAAGGATGCTTGACATTATGAATGGATATAGTACAGATTTTAAGATAAACTTTAGTGCGGATAAAAGTGTGGTTATGGTTATAAATAGTGATGAGACTGATAGAGACAGACTGTGAAGTATTGGACAAACCAGATTAGGTAGAACAAAAGAATACAAATATCTAGGATGTATGATAAATGAAGATGGATACACTAGAACTAAGGGTGAGAAAGTGGCAAAAGCAATGCAGTAGAGTAGACGGTTAAGTAGTGTGGCCAGATACAGAGCAAACAAGTATGAGTGTGTGAGAGGAATGTGGAAGTATGTTGCTGTACCTAGTGTCATGTATGGTATGAGTGCTCTTGCCTGGAATGGAAGTGATCATGAAAAGCTGGATGTGATACAAAATAAGGTAGGATGTTTAGCATTGGGTGCTCCATAATGGACAGCTACAGAAGCTATTAGAGGTGACTTGGGGTGGAGCCTATTTTCAGAAAGAATGATGAAAGCTGTGCTGAATTACAAGGTGATAATTGAAAGAATGCAGAATAGCAGGTGGGGAAAGCAAATATTTGAATGGAATCTGAGTGTAAGCCATTAGGAGAAAGTATGTTGGGGGAATGCAAGGTAACAAAGTATGCAAAAGATTATTCGTGTTAGAATTGGGAGACCGGTGGATGACTTTTTTTTCATGAATGTTGGAGGTGAAGGACCGGAGTGGGACTGAAAGAGGTGGAAAAAAGAGATTGAGAGTCGAACAAAAGAGTATGGATTGAATAAGTGGAGGCTTAGCATGACGCGGAAGCCTACACTAATCTGGTACAGTATTATGCGAAAGAAAGTACCTAAGTTTGAGATGTTCTGTGATGGTAGTTTTGGAAGTCAACTCTTGTTTGCTGTGAGTTGTAAGTCACTGAGCATGAATATACGTACATGGAAATGGAATGAGAATAATAATAGATTATGTCCGCAGTGTGATAGTGGAGTGGAAGAAATAATTGAGTATTTTGTGCTGGAATATACTAAGCATGAGCAAGAGAGAGAGTTTCACGAGTGTGGTGTTTGAGCAGTAAGGAGAGAATGAGTGGTAGGCCAGATGTGCTGAAGATGATTGTGTTATGAGCTGTATTGTTGGATTGGGTCAGGAGTGTAATTTGAGTCTCATTGCAGCTATGAAAGTTTTTGTTGTACGTGCCTGGAATAAATGACTGTGACTGGAATGAGGCAGACATGTAGAGTGGACTGTAATGACCCACCATGCCTTGGGATGGTGTTTTGACGTACTGGTTATGCCAGCGATGCCGTCCAATGGCAGCTTGTGACAAGGATCAGTGGATCCTGAGTAGTTTGTCGGACAAGTCTGGTACACAGGAGCTGAACTCCTTTGTGTGAATATTGTGAGTATTGCAGAGGGAATTGTAGGCCGTTATTAAGGCCACGCCGCTGTCGGCCCTCAACTTCAAGTTCTTCAAGCCAGTGCGAATGTGGGTATTAAAAAACACCAACTCAAACTTAGAGCTCTCTATATCGAATGATGTTGATATCAAGAAAAAGCCATGTCCAATTAGCGTTTTTTATTACACTTTGAAAGATACAAGAATTTTCTATAACCTGAATAGCACCTCCTACCCCCAAAACAGATCAGCAACTGAAAGTTTACTCTTGCCTNCAGACCATACCACCCGTTACCAAAACTCAATTCCTTTGTCAAGAAGATGTTTGGTAAGTCGGTTCTTCACAAATTTTTCTGTAAGATGAAGAGTTCTTAATGGAGTGATGGGATGTAAAACAATTTGATGTTAACATTCCATCGCTTCGATGAAAATCCAATAAGAATTGAGATAAAGGTCTGATTACCACTGTTGCAACAAGCCTACTTCGAGCGGCACCATGACGCACGAGTCAAGCAAAAAGCGAAAGCTGAGACAAACATGACAGAGATTGGAATGAGGAAGAATATAGTTCCCTTGCGGTAGAATGAGATGGTTAACGGGCGGTAGGGACAAAAGGCATTTCTGTTTGAGCGGGATTAACAGAGAGATGTGTTCATAAATATTACAATTAAAGAAATACTGTACATACACTGATGGGAGAACCTACTACTGTAATCACATCAGTGAGTTGAGCGAAGCATACATTACATAGGTTAAAGTTGATGACTGAACTTCAAGTGAGTGGAGGAGACACTTAAAGTAAAAATAAAACTAGAAACTAACACTCCAGGTAACTATCAACTATACTCATTTGAGGCAGACCTCGCTCACTGTGATCGATATCCAGTCTCAGTTCTGCTGTTCCCTACAATGTTGCATCTTTCACATAGTTGTGTAGAGTGACGTTAGAATTTCTTCTAGAGCGTTTAATAAATCTCAATCTAAGAAAAAGTGATAGTTATCCCCTTTCATATTAAAATTATCGCACTGTGCTAGTTTATTGGTTGGTCGTTGGCTTGCCTGATTGCTTGTTTTTTTTTTCCTTCTTATCGATATCATGTACCCAAAATTCCCAACACCAAGTGAAGATATACGAAAAATATGGGTGGAATAAAATATATTGATTGTTGTGACAACGTTACGCATCACGAAGTGGATATCTCAGAGCCATAAATAACGAGTGCAAGTTTCTGGTTTTAGATCATCTTTTTTTACGTTGAGAAGTTTTCTTGGTTTCTCCATCTGATACGTTACTGCAGGCAGTATTGGAGAAGTAGTGATGCCAGACTCACAGAGACGTTCATCACACACATTAAACGGTTCAAGGTATTACAGAGTGTATAACTGTTATATACCTACCTACTTATTTAGATGATTTATGCCTCAGAATTAAATGAGACACGAAGAGACAGGACTTAGGTCGGGATTTTAATTCCGCGTACGCAATAAATGTAGGTAGTAAATATTTTCAAATTAAGATCTGTATCAACTCGTCTATTATACACTTCGTCTGCAGCACAGATGCACGATTCGATTTCTATATATATTCGAGCGCGAGGACATTGGGATACTTAATCTCAGATGGATTTCCTATTCTGCTATAGCAATATATTTCAAGGATGAACTGTAGCTCTAACTTAAAAATATAGACATAGGTTTTGACAGCGCGAGTACGCTACTGAATTCAACGTTTAAAACACTGGTTTTTAAGACACTACATAGTGTACACGGCCCGTCAAAATGACGGGATTCAAAATTTTCCATGAAAAAATATACCAAATGTGGCTCATATACATATAGAGTATATCCATCCCAATAGTATACCTGCGATTAAAATATTGTTGTGCGTGTGCACTATACTGAAACTCGTATCGGAGATTCTGTCTGTAATTATGCATCCGATAATTATGACAAAGAGAGAACCAACCGACCAACCAACGAAGCGACAACTGTGTTCTATTATTTATCATTAACCAAGAAATTTTTGAAAAATAAATTTCAATTTTTTTCCTCGCGATAAATTGCATTTTCTTGAACAATAGATGCAATATTTATTACTTGAATATCTTTTCACTTGTACACAAAAGTGATCAGACGCCAGAGTATTTATATAATTTCAATTATTGGGAATGTTACGGAATGGACATATGTGTATAATATATGTATATATATATATATATGAAGCAAATTATTTTAGTAGGGATACATGAATATTGTTTTGTTGTCTGTATCTGAGTATTAAAATACATGAAAAAAGAAAAAAATTATGAATTTTATTTAGTTCTCCTAATGAAGTTTCAGTCACACATTATCACAGATGCGCTCACCGAACAGATTCTGTTTCCAACAAATGAGAGGCTGAAGCCATTTCATAGAATTAACAATCTAATTAATTAAAGTATTTATGTACATCATCAAACATTATTTGGAGCCGCCGTTACTCACGAATCGTGAGAGCTAAATAATTCAAAAAAAAAACAGCGAACAACGACCAAATTTCTGCACTGTTGTTCGAGAGGTAAGCGCCTGTGTGCGGTAGTTTCAAAAATAGTGAATCCACTGAATAATAATATAGAATTGTTGCTTGCTTGCTTGCTTGCTTGCTTGGTTGGTTGGTCCGTCTCTCTATCACGTTCTTAATGATACTTAATGACCGTATCTGTGATACAAGTTTCACCAGTGAACAAGTACAAGAATATTTTAATCACGAGTCGATTAAAGGATAGATTTATTTGTTTCTCATCCACATCTGGAAGATTTATTTGAGGATCCCGTCATTTTTGACGGGCCGTGTACACTATGTAGTCAGAGCATATTTCTCAACAGCGAATGGTATGATCCACCTGCAATTGATTCACCTAAAAATGAGCTCATTATCATGGTTATATCGGGGAAAATATCCCCTCAGTTCCTAGCGTGAGCTTCACTGCAGTGATGGACCGGTGGCTTTTGCACCAACCTCGTATCCGTGATACTGTCATTCCCTCCCTCTCCCTATCCCGCGTGATGGTGAGAGCGTGCTGCGTGACCTGTACTTGTTAGAACTGCGCAGTTGGGAAATTAAATTCAAATGAAAATACTCTCAATGTCTTTTCTGCTTGAGAAAACCGCAGTTTTCGAATTCTTCATGAAGAAACCAAATCCAAATCTTTTTAAAGGTAGTCTATAACAATACATATTTGTAAAAACAGAAGAAATGTTTACTGCACTATTCTTTAATTCTTGTTTGTACCTTCTCATGAAACTTTGACGGTTTTCTGGGTCAGGCTGCATCCACTCGCTTTGCTCTTATTGCGCCGTGCACTTTTACTTGGGTCTTTTTGGCTGCATAACTGAACTCGATAGATCACGCAGCCTGCGTCGTGCAGAGCGTGTTAACTTAGCAGACGACAACGCGGACACATGCGCGGGTGTGACGCGTAGAAGAGGGAGCTGCGCCATATTTGAGAGCTGCCTGCTATGGCATGCAGAGTGCTTCTAGTCCCCCCTACGGAAGAGCCGATCGTTAGTCAAACATTTACTCATTAACGGGAGCTTGAGAGCACATCTCGTAAATCACAGTCTTGAGTTTGAAAAGATATTTTTTGTCCAGTGGTGGACGCAAGCGCATCGTTGGTTTTCATGTCTGTTTGAGATGAAAAAATGTTTTAAAGTCAAAATATATCTATGTTTCCAGACTTCACACTCGTTAATAATTATACAGAAATTCAGGTTTTCAAGTTGGGGAGCTAGAATTTTACCAACGAAGGAAACGGAAATATTCTCGACTTGGACAATTCCCATTATGGCTTCGTTTCCAACTGCAAATAATTATCTTACAACACAATCTTTTTTACACTCTCAGAACTACGAATAATGTTCAGTGAAGTATATGCGTGAATATCTATTTTCTCGCTCATGTTACGTCTGATGGACGTGCGTAGGTACCAATGGGGTATTGGACGGTGCATTGCGTGGAATACCTAACTCGTTGAGGTCCATAGACCTAGACCTGAACCATCAACGTCCGAAGAACTCACAGCGCTGAGCATCAGAAACCTGCACCTCTGTATACCAAGACCATTACGCTGACTCAGTGAAGATTGTGTTTTATTGTTGACTCTAATGGTACTGATTGTGTCCGGTGGTGTTTTATCGTTGACTCAGAGAGTGCTGCAAAGATCATTGTGGGCCTTATTTTCTCTGTCAACATCGACGTACTAAGTAGAGCATGGTCCAAACTTCATTCACTGCTTGTTCAAGTCTCATACTCTTGGCTTCGTGAATTGTGAAGTAGTTCATACGACTTCCTGGAAGTGACATCATCAGTAGCCTCACGCTTGATTTGAGATAATTAAGCCCATATCAGATGAGATAAGGTCGATTTGGAGGTTTCTACCATAGAATTCTGAATGAGAGAGCGAAGATCTAAAGTCGATTGGTCGTTCTTTCTCCCTCATTTGTATTTTAATGAAAAACACAACTAATGGTTGCCTATTTCCTCTAAATTGGGAGGGTAGTTAGTTTGCGAGTATAAATAGAGCATTTCTTGCACCAAGAGAGCTCCTGAATTTTCTCGCGTCAAAGGTTTAGTTGTCTCAGGTCTCTTTGGTAGCAATGTACTTGTAAGCACCCGTGTTGCTGAGGGTGTGAATCTCATGCGGGAGTCCGATGTTACCACGATAAAGTTATACCGAGATCCCGGGAGCTAGAGAATTGAGAAGCATATACCTTGTAATGAATTTTTTGTCCCATAAAACGATTACTTTTAGGTGAAAGATATAAGACGGCAATGGTTACAGTTAAATAAATCCCGCCTTGTAAAACCGAACAAAATTAATTTAAATATTTTCACCGAGTTGTTAAAATATCTATATGAGCAACAAACGCCTCTATATTTTATTAAATTAACGAAAGTTTACTGAAAATATGAATGACATAGCAACATAACTTTGTTTTCGTGTCGGGTTTTTGGAGACTCGCAGACGTTAGATGGTGGAAATCACAGTTCTTTTCAGGCACCTCTACATCTATAGTAGTGAGTTCATGCAGTTGTACTCGGAAATTTTACCAGACTAAAAGACTGAGACCGAGAGTATGAGGCAATAAATTCTGCACCAAAATATATCATGTACTTGAGAGCGAGCATCCAAACGAGATAAATTGTGTCAAGGGTTCGTGAAGGCAAAATTTGGACCTTAAACTGAAAGACAGAGGTGTGAGACATACAAACTTTTATGAAATTCTACAAACAAGCTTGCAGATGGGGATTCAGCGACTCAAAGGGTTGTTGGGTTCTCAAGTTACCGAAGTTCTAGAATTTATAAACACAAAGACGCGTGTGCTTGAGTTGTGTCTCGAACAGTTGTAGGGCGCATCTACGTCATTTCTCTGTCTTTCTTTGAAAACAAACTTGGGAAAAGTAAATAATTTAGCGATCGAGACTTTTATAGGATGTAAATAAAAGTAGGTATGAAATTTTACTGTGCTCCAGATTTTTTGGCGTCCACAGATTGCAAATGCTTATAACCCAACGAGCATAACTCCAGAAATCGTTCATTTGGAGGGCCCTCAAGTGTGGCTGCATTAATACGTTATCTTAGACCATCATGATAAAGAATCTCTACAGTCAGAGTTGTTTCCAGCACGTTGCTTGATATGAGGAACTACAGGTTTGACAGAGAAAAGGAATATTTTAGACATCACATATTTGCAACGGATGAGACTTCTGTGTGAAGAGGTAAGCGCTGCAACGCAATGGCCATATATGTGTTCCGTAGAAATTCTACATACATCAATGCGAAATCCATTTATACGCTTTTGCTCTGAAAATAGCTTAAAACGCTTGATTTTAATAATTTGACAGGGTTCTGGACGTACGGCAAGAGGGTATAATCATATCCTTTAAAAAGTTACTTAGAACATGGCGGACCATTATTCAGCCCGTTTGTGAACACGCATAGGCAAAAATCTTAATGAATAATCCAAACGTTTTTTGTCGTATGTGTTCATGTGAAAGTATTTTACATTATAAAATAAGAGTCGTAAGAATCATTTTATTGCAAAAATCACACATCTTATTTTAGCATGTTTGTGGAAGTTTTGTACCTCAACTGCAGTGCAGCAACAGTGGAATATTGGAGAAACATGCAGTATCTACGTAGAATTTGTGGTCGAAAATGTGCATGCATGCATTAATGAATGAGTGAACGAATAAATGGGTGGATGAATAAGTGAAAAATTGACTTGCACAATGAAACTGAGATTTTATGTATATTACAAATTTAATAAAAGGAACGGCTTTTTCAAGTATTAATTAAAAAATTTTCCGCTGTGAAAAATTTTGAGTTATGAAGTTTTCCAAGTGAGAATTATAAGGAAGTATTTCTTGACTTGTAGAACGGAACAAGTAATTTTTTCATAAGTACCTCACTAGAAGTTTGCCTGTCTAGCACCTGACGGGATCAAGATTGGGAAGCTTTCAAGTAAACTGTGGATAAAAACAATTAATTATACTAATGATGAATGATTAATGATAAGGGAAGTTTGAAAAGCTATTCAATAGAAGTGATCTGTTTTTGAATATGAAATGTTTACTTCATAAAAACATTGTATCATCGTCTAAAATTTACCTGGCTTTAAGACCGGCTCATTACATAAACAGGTTTGTCTCACGTAAGGGAAGATTTCTTTTTCTCGCTCATGAACAACCGTATAGTTTATTACATGTATTAGAAAGATTAATATGTAGCCGCTTTCAATCTTAGAGATGGCTTTCGTACAGACGTAAATTCAAGTCAAAAAATAAAACTACGTTACAGTGAGTAATATAGTGAATAACTTGGTTCTTTAGGCTATTCCGCGATCGGAAAGTTTTTTCAGTGAATACACGAAGCGTTTTCTTTGTTAAACCACACTAGATGACCATTGACGTGTGTTGCAGGTAGAAATCGTGACTATCAAATTTTTAGCTTCAGTTCAAAAATTTACCAAGTTGAAATTCCCTCCTCAAATATGTAAAGCGAGATATTTTTTGGCAGACCTTGTATCCTCACGTACTCATGCGGTGTGATTCTTAACACGCAAGGAAGCTCATGCCCATTTAAGGTTGTATTTTCTCGCCTTGTGAAGCTCGCATGAAGACTTCCGAAGCTGCTTGAAGAGCTGTCACGGTCAAGGTCGGCTTTAAGAAGCTTGATGTCTATCTAGACTTGAGCTAAAGTGAAATACAACTCTCCCGCAAACACAGCTGTCACATGCAGCCCGACACTTATTTTACTTACGACGCCTAGCTCTTCAACGACTGTTTTACGAGTCCCTGCCGAGCCGTAGACAGACTTGAGCTCGGTTAGTAACTGGTCTTGCTCATTTATGCATGTGGTTCGACCGTGAGCGAGGCCCTCGAGGTTTCAAGTGAACTCTGATAAACATGTCTTGGATGTCATGCTTGAAGAGGGCTTATAATGAAAAGCTGTTAATTTGCTGTTCTAACCCATTGAAAAATATGAACTGCTTCTGTTGAATTGATGGAAGTCATTAGAAGAAGCTGAGGCAGCAAAGTGAGACCTATGATTCAATATTAAGCTAAAGGAACGGCAAAAACCGTTTTGCTGTATTTTTTCAATGGCTTCACTCAATTTTTTACAGCACTATTTCTATATGTGCACTAATTTATTAAAGTAGGACTGTTACCAATGACTACTTTATTTTTAGCATAATATATGTTGAAATATGGTCTTCACCGAATTAACTATTTACAGACATTCTTAATTCTACGCTTGAACATTCAACCTTTCAACAGCCAACATTTTATAACTACCAAAGCTTGAATCAGGAAATTCTAAGTTATTCTCTCACGCAGTTTTCATCCATTTTTTCCACGCACTATTGCAAGGGCTACGTACGTATCTGCTAAAGTTATACACCGGAAATATGTGTAGCAGAGAGGAGAAATAGAAACACTCAAGAGTGATATTGAATACACTGAACTGAAGTGCTAGTATTGTGTTAGATGGCACCACCACCTGCGGGTGACCCCTACAACAACAGCTGGCACGGCCCTGGCACGACGAGGTTGGGTGACACCTGCTGTAAAGCTGCCTTCTGATGATGCCCTTTTGTCGTACGTTGTTGCGCCGCGCTGCACGGGACAAAAGAGAGCCATCAATGAAGGATTTTCTGCAATAGTGACTGGCGCCAGGAGCTGCTCTGTAGGTCGAACTTTACCCCGAGACCTCGGACTGGTACAGGAGTGGACGTTGAGCTTTACATCTGTTGGTCAAAAAGTGGAACAGGCATTTGTATCTTTTGCCGTGAAAACGAACAATAAAACCTTTCGCATGAATATTTAATGGGATTAAAAATATACTCTTTTTCTGCCAGAACTATGTCCAAAACTACTATGAGCGCTTACTCCGGAAGTTTTCAAGGATCTTCCTGGAAAATTTAATTTTTTCCTTTTCCTTTGGTTATTTGTGAGACCCAGTGTCTTGTGTTAAAAGTTTAACACTTATGATGAGATATCATTATTTTTCAACTTACTTGCACCATCGCTAATCAGTTGCTTAAATATTTGACAAAATGATTCAGTTGAAGATGAGTATAAATGTTCTAGCACTATTTCGTTACTCAATTTCAGCAAGGCTAGTTTTTCCTTTCATTTTAGCGTCACATATGGATAGCTTTGCAAAAACATAATCTTACGCCAAGATCGTACATGATCCAGTGTTTATATGGAGGTCTTGAGCAAGCGCTCTACCTCCGCACTATCCAACCCTCCTCTCCGCCGCGTGAGCCATGCTTGGGCGAGGTCGATCTTCCAGATCTCCCCTGGAGGCAACTGTGGCGCCACCTCACGGTCGACTCCATGACCTGGACAAAAACACTCTGTTTGATGGAGGTCGTCAGCTGGGCCATCAGATATTCTTCTAATTTCAAACTCAGCGCTCAAATTCAAATTGAAAAATAGTCCTCATAATTTTCTTTTACTTTTTTGAGCATCTCCATGTTTAAGGAATGTAGCTCTCAGTCAATTTCTCCATTAATTTTGCTGTGTCTATGAAGCACGTGCGCGTGAATAATAAAGAAAAATTAATGTACGAACAGGAAATAGTGAGGGTTCGTTCAATTTATAACTTCGATTGACAAGAGTGCATTCGACTGCTGCTCCAATATTGGAGCCTCAAAATCGTTTCGATGTAGTGCATTTTTTTATACCTCCTGTTCCGGGGAAAAAAATAAACTGCAGGAAATTCTAGGTTTAAAATTGAGGGTAAAATAAATAAACATGAGTGTTTGAACGCTATCACTGGCGGAAGCATGATATTTCTCAGAATGTGAACGGGAATTTTCCCTGTCACTTAAGTTGAAACTTACAAGTTTGCAGATTTAAAATTTCCAAAAGTATCAGACCGACGTCTTGCAAAAATTACAACGAAAAAAAAAATCAATGACTAAAGATGACAAACTCATGAACCTTCGTGTAAGAATTGAATGAGTATAGGAGAGGAAAAGTAAAAGGTGAAGTTGGAAGAGTAAAAGAAAGGGATTGAGGATTATAGAAAGCGGAGATGGTGAAATAGAAGAAAGATTGAGGAGGGAGTATAGGAAGCTGAATTGAAGGAAGAAAAAATGAGCGGCGAGGATGGAGGATACAAGAACTAAGCCACAGATTCTGATAAAGGAGAGGAAAAAGAGAAACTCAACTTAATTATATAACTGATCACGCACTTCACTCAAACTACTATTTACTATACTCCCAAGAGCTCAGTTACGTCCAAGATTTTGGGTATGGTGCTCGGCCTCCAGATATTTTCAGACACTCTATTTTTCCTCTATTATAATCGTTTACAATTCTGCGATGGTGTTACACGAACGAAAGTACAGCAGGTTATTTGTAATTTATTGCATGATGCATCTTTCTAAAATACAAAGACTTCATCGTTACGAACGAGTGTAGGTTTGTGGTTTTACGCGCACAGTTCTAATTTAGTAATGCTTATTGAAAAGCTGTCAAAGGTATCCAAGTCAAATATTAATTATAATCTTTTTTCAGTTGTCACTTTTAATAGTGGTCAAAATTTCTGTTTCAGAAACAGTTGAATTAATAGCTTCAATTCAAGAATATTGTACTGGAACAAAGTCTTACAATGGTCAATTCTACGAGCTAAAAAATTGCACAGCAGTTGCCATGATGAATGGTGCGAATGATTTTGCCTAGGTTCCATACTGCGTTTTCTCAGCAAACATGATGGCATCATGAGACATTACGTGTGAAAACTGGGGAGTTGGAACAATTTTTCACTAAGTAAGTGGGTACCTAAACTTGATCAAGTTCACTAAGCATTTACTTTCTGTCTGATCGGTCGACCGGTTCTCAAGTTAAGGCCCCAACACCTGACTCAATTCAGTAGACTTGATCGCAGTAATGAAACGAACTGCTCTCTCCTGAAAGGATAACAGCTTATACTTTTTTGTCTAATGGTCTAGAATTTTTTAATTTTTAAATAACTTTTATGGTTAGATTAATTTCAAAAGAGCTAAATTTCACAATTTTTTCTGTGAAAGGTCACTTGAGCGACCCAGTTGGGATTGTCGGGCATCCCATCTCACAAACAGATAAGAAATGCATGCATGCGAGTGATAAACTTCTCCGTTCTATTCCAATTAATCATATAATTTGTGCTTCTTTCTGTGTACAAATTAAAAAATATATTAGCTGATTCTACTTTGCACGTTGTTGTGCAGTGGTCATGTTTTCTGAATCTTTGTGACATGATTGAGCAGGTGTTGAAAAATCACCAATTAAATTCATGAGCTTCATTTTGTCCAGTTTTCAAATGATGCTCCGTGACTGCAAATATTAGTAGAAACAATTTACACGCGTACATTAGCGTAATAACCAGACTAGTAAATGGAAAGGAATATTAGGTAAAGCTTAAAGAACTAATAATCGGAGTTTCAGCGCTCAGCTTTCCAACAGTTAAATCAATATTACGCTATTTTCAATTAGATAAATTCATCTAAAAGTCATTGGCAGTGACAATAAACTGCTTGAAATATTTGAATGACCTACCTCAAGGTTTTTATGTAAAACATTTAATTGTGCTCAGTTTTAAGATTAAAAATGAGGCCTATTCATCGTAGAAAATTTCAATTGCGTTCATTTGTCTATCACAAGCTGACACAGTGATAAAACAATTGCTTCTTCATTAACTTGAGGGAGTGAAAGTTTGTTTTAACGTTCAAAGCAGAGATGTTAAATAAATCGACGTGTGGGAAGCTAAAATTCGAAATGATCGAAAGTTCGAAACCGGAGTATTTGAATTATTAATATCTTGATGTTGCTGTAAAACTATTGGCAGATCAAACACGCGAAATCAAAAGATATTATCATCATGTTTTATGCGAATGATAATTTGCGTGCAGCAAATTAACATTCGAAATAAGCCCATTGTACTTGGATGAAAATATGAAGCATAGCTCAAGGAATAATAAGCAGCTACTGTTTGGGCTGCCACTTGACCTTTGCGGACGCATGTCGAGGTGCTGCAGCGACTCCCAGGTGCGCGAGAGCTCAACCTGACCTTATGCCAGGAATGAAGCTTCTGGAATTGTACCTCTAAAAAAGTGAGAATCGGAAAAAGAATAGGTGCTTTTTTGTGTCATTTTGACACAATCCATTTGGATTTTAAATGTTCTGGGATGACTTTCTGTAACGTTCGATATGCCTATATAGGTCAACTGTATGACCATCTGTTCCGATGCGACTCTTGGACTGCCTTTAGTGTGTGCATACATGGTCAGTCATTCTGCATAGTCAGGCGCCCCTCTCTGACAAGTTATGCACACTCTCTTTATGATTCAATACGGAGAGTTTGTGAGACTATGATCAAATCATTAAATGGAGAGATTTATTCAGTCGTTTCTCTGAAGCAGGAAATTGATAGGAAAAAGGCTTAAGATTGGGATTAAAAGTTTAGAAATTTTATCGATGAGAATATGATGAAAGGGATTTTCAATTTTGCATTATTTGCTCTGCGTTAAAGTCAAGGGAACTTTTGTGTCCATTCTATTCTTGCTCTCTTGACAATCGTAGTTAAAATAAATTTGAAATTCCAGGATCAGGTACCAGCTCGATCACCTCCCTGCACTAAGCGTTAAAAAGCTGTCGAATGTCCGCAACTCTCCTGACAGCATCATCGACAATTTCAGTTCACGAGTCCCGCAGCAGCAGTTTGTTAAAACCTTCAGCAGCGAAAAAGAATAGCCATTTTGGCCAAAAACGGCAGGACTCCAAAGAAAGTAAAGTCTAGGGGCTGTAGGGTAATATCCTTCTAACGACAAATTGTGTTTGTAAAATTAATATCAGCTGCAATATCATACTTAGCAAAAAGTTTTATAGTTCGTGAGGTACACGTTCTTGTTGAAAACTGCTTGTAAAACGCCAGTTTGCGATCAGCATGATTCAATACACTCAATACAATACAAGCACTATCTTCTTTTCACCATAACTTTTGTCTGAGTGACTCAATTTGCATTCTGATTTTATACTTGGTATCAGAATATGATAAATATTGTAAAATGCACATTCGTGCTCTCTTATAATAATCTGAACTACTTATGGGTTTGCCTCATTTTGCCATATTTTTTAGCGGTCGAAGGTCTTAATAGAACGTCATGTCCAATATTGTTTCTTTATTCGGTACATTTTCCGGTGTGGTTTTACGGAACCTTTAGCTCAAGTCTGAACAGATATTTCGTCGTTAACTAGACATTTTGAGAAATTGATAGAGTGTATATGTTCATTATACTCAATTAGAAAATTAAATAATCGCCGATCATGTCCTCATTTACCTCTGAAACAAAAATTCAACTATTATGTTTGTCTTCGAAGTCATTTTGTTATTTTCCAATGTATAAAAACCTACCTTGAGCTTTTCATACAATTCTATTATTTGTGTTCAGATTTGAGATTGGAAATGACGCCCATTCATCGTACGAAATTTCTATTGCATTCATTTGTCGATCACAAGCAGAGACTGCAATGAAACAATTGTTTTTTCATTAACTTAAGTGTTTAAATTTTTGTTTTAACATTGTAAATTTTTGGCCGTTTTCTTTATCAATTTTCAAAACTTTATATCCAAAATATGTTCGCTCAACTGTCGCAAGTAATTTCTTTGAGTTCTGTGAGAAAACTTATAAAATAAAAATGAAACATTTTTACATCCGAAGAAATACCAAAGGACATAAACCGCTGTCACTTACAAGATTTGTTCTCTCGAGATCCGTAGTAGAATTAAGCAGAAGCCACGACGTAGGAAAATTCAATCTGCTAAAAATGTTTCATAAGTGGCTATTGTTATTTTTCATGAAGACACTTTTATTCATAATTACGAACTGAAATGAACCTTAGCAGTAAATAGCTGGAAAGTGTTTTCCCTTTAAAGATATCCATCAGGAAAACGTATTCTTTGAATAATTTTCAAGGACAGGGGTGAAATGCTGTCCCATATTTCCGCAATGTAAACAGACTCTCCTGAAGGTTTTTTCATGGTTCAGTGTTGCTGAAGACGCCTGGTCAAGAATTTCAGATTATTTTTTATTTTAGTCAAAATTCTCTAATTACAGTAAAAGGATCAAATTTCAGAATTTTGGTGAGGGAAAACGGCAATCTGGCAACACCACGTCCGGGGCCCGCGGTGGGGCCGCGACTTCAGCGTGATGTTCAAGCGTACACGTACGGAGGTCAGCCAGGGCGCAAGATTGATGGTAGAAAAAACGCATTAAAGAGCAAAATGAGCGAGTTAGTCTTATAAGGCTGCAGCGAACTATGAAGGTCATGCATATGCAGTCCATCCATATCGAAGGCGACTCACACACAGCCAAATTATTAAATGCTGCATGTGTTCTCCTTCTACGGAAGTGAACTTTAATTTCCCACAAACCATAGTTGATATACAAAACTTTTCGCTGTGTCACATAGTGGCTCCTCACTTGTCAAATATTCTGTTACGAACGATCAATGCAAAAATTATCATATCATTTTTCAAATGGGATAAATTTTCTCAATTCTTTGAGATACTCATGACCAAAATGTGTGGGAACTAATGTAAAGTGAACACTGTTTTTTTACTATTTACACAAGCCTTCACAACATTCTATTCAAGTGGCAACTGTCAGCTAAAATAACTCGATTCCCGAAAACTGGAGGAGGTTGGAGCATGAGTCCTACTCTCAAGGAACAACGCAGTTCATTCCCTGAGGTGCGCTGATCACGCGCCCTCCATGCAGGAAGGAAACATTATAGTGCACACTCCACTGGACGCCTCACACACGCTCTCACTTTCAATGCAGGTGTGTTTTTGCAGGTCCATTTGGCCACGGCGCTGCACAATCACAGTCATACAGTCCTTAAGTGTGGGCATCAATCTCTGTTGTTGGTATTGTGTGCGGCGTCGTAACGATATGCTCCCCGTCAAGATTGAAGGGACCCTCCTGAAAGTAACGAGAACACGAGAGTTGTTTCTGTTCCCTAGCTCTGGATGCTAATTTAGCTATCGTCATTTTAAGCAGAGACTTTTTATCATCAGGAATTAAGCGTCTCAAGTTCCATGTTAACAAATTATTCTGTTCGAGCGAAATGCTTAAGATGCGTGTCTAAATGACTGTTGCTGTCCTTTTACATCGGGTCACGACGCCTTCTCGTGTGACACGGATAAAAGATGCAAGCATCATCAGATGTCAGAATCGTTTTCTCAGCGCACCAAAATCAGTGAGGTGCACTGAGAGGCAAGCACGATGTTCTTTCCTTGTTCTCTAGCTTGAGGTAGAGGCAATCTAGGCAGAGAATGATAAAGCAAACTTTAGCAAATAGAGATCATGCAAGCCGATGGACAGCGAATAATTAGCCAAAGCAAAGCAAAGAGAGATCATGTATAAACTTGAGCGAGAAGCGATCAGGCTAACCTCAGCAGAGAGCAATCAATTGCCGACGACTAGATGGCGCAGTTGTGACAATTTATAGCTGTACAAATTGACACTAGAACTTGAGCTCCTTTAAAGTGTTTCGGTTTTAGTAATTAGGCATCGTATGGGCGGGCACAGTCCAATTCCGTCGAACATCTTCACTCAGTTACAAGTAAGAATTATTCTAGAGTGCGAGCTTGACAAGCAGCGATAGCTAAATTTGAAGCATGAGTCTGGATTGAAGGTGAAGGTCCTGTGGTAAACATGGAAGTCACAACTGTTATGAGTCATACTCAACGCGATCACTGAGAGAAGATTCTATAGCAAATAATGTAATACAGGCGCGAAATGATGTTCGCCATTGTTGACAACGTCCTGTTTTTTATTTGAGGACGAAGAACTTTAACTGCAAAAAAAAATTGTCCAAAAACATTTAAGAATTTTTGACAACCAAGGCAATGAAGGTCATCTTCTCTTTCCGGTAAAGTAGAGGATCACATTAAACAGATGATTTCAATTGCAAAGGACAAGGAAGTAACTCTTAACAAAATCAATTTTTATTATGGTGAACCACGGTAGACGTCGTTAAATTCATCTCGAAAGTATAAAAAATCTTTTGTTCGGTCGTACAAAATTATCGCATTTCTCCGAGGTCAAGAGAGACTGTATTTATTAGCATCCAAGATTTTTACCGATAATTTGACTTAATTCAAGCCCGTCGGCTGCTCAAAAAAGTTACGAGATCCAGGTAAAACTAATTTATGGATTGGTGAAAATTGATAGCAGTCTAAATCGGGTGGAATGGTAAAAACCGTTAGTCTTTTATACAAAAACAATCCTATCAATACGAACATTTTTTCCCATAACATCTACAACAGATCTCCAATTTCTAAAAATTATAATGAAACTATTTATCAGCGTACAATGTTGCATGTAACGCAAATAAAAATTAAATGCAACGCCCAGTAGATAAACTCGAACATCTCGGTAATTTGGCCCCAAAACACTGCATGCGATCTTCTATTAGAGCAATTTATAGTCAATCGGATAACGAGCAGGTGTTAACTAAATTGGTGAACAGGAACGACGGCTTGCGAAGGTGGAGTGGCGTCAGAGAGTTGGCCGGCAGCCAAATCTGCTGCGGCGCACAACGTGCGGAAACGTTGCATCCTTGCCCCCAAATGTCACCCGACCCACCCCCGGGACCATGTTTGTATCCGATCTCGCTGGTCTTGAGTGCATTACGTTCCACACTGAGGAATGGTCGTAAACTTGTAAGCCAAGTTTTGACCCTGAAGATGTTTGTAGGGAAAATCGAATAAACTCATGCAATATTAAGCGTAGCTTCACCCGTGGTGACTGCCCCAGCAAAGAATGGCGAAATACCAAAGTTGACGTAGAAAGCTGAGCACAATGCAACTTCAAGCTTTCTTTTGTTAAGTGCAAATGATGCCATTGTAGATTCGACTGAGCTCGTCTAATGGAGGGTCAGCGCTCTTCATTCAGGGATGAGTTTTATTGAAGCTGTTACAGCGGTGTTAAGATTACTCGCTTCCAAGGAAATGGCGCACACGCCCGCTGATGGTGCCTAAGTCCAACAACACGCATTCTAAAGCTCAGATTTTCATGGATTGACTTAGTCACCCATGTAGTAGAGAAGAAATACGTCGAGAGGGAACTTAGTATACATCATAGCAGATACAGAAAAGGAGAAGCTACAGGATAAATATTTTCTGAGTTCTTCTTCCATCGTGATCAAAAGAAAGACTCTGCTCGCGAGTGTACTGAAAATCTTGACTTTTTGCTAACTGTGTCACTAGATTTGCAAGAGACATGTCTAGTGGCGCATGTGCGAGCTGTATGGCACATTAAAAAACGGTATTCGATTATACACCATCTTTCATTAAAATTTTTCAAAGTACTGATATTCATTAATGATAAAACTAACTGTGTTTTATTACCATATGTATACTGAGTAAAACAGTTGTTTTACAACGAGGAATTTAAAAAAATCACTGTTCTCGAAAACTATGATGAACAAATTCAACTCAAAGAGGCTGCAAAGAATACGCGATGCTTGGAAGAAAACATTCAAGTTAAATTGAAGTTACACTCGGTACATTAATTTGAAAGCCAAGTACGAATGACTTGAGCTCGATAAGTTGCAGATGCAGTAAGGACCAGAGCAGTAAAGATGTCACCGACAGCGTCACACACCATGCAGACACCTCTCTTTATCTGTCTCAGAAGTAGTCTCTTAATTAGGTATGTAAAGCAGCATGTAATAATATCTCCCTGCAGAATAAATTGCTGCCCTTATCACCTCTCGGGTTGCCTGCGCAAGTTCAGAATTTTTTGCAAGGCAGTCATCGTCAAAAGAGATCGTGAGAAATAGTTTTCATGAACGGTCCATTCAAGATTGAAGTATTTAAAGAGTTGACTTTGGCTTCTCTATCGTAGGAACTGAATTTTTAATACGACGCTCAATTTTGTATTCGAAGCTCGAATAGAGTATTTATGATCACAATCTGTCGTAGAAAACAAATCATACACTTGAATTTCATTACTGAAAACTGTGGTCTATGATCGTTCAAACTGGAGTGAAACTTTTAACTGTTACCCACTTTTTTCGAATATAATATTGAAAAGATTTCCACTTAAATTCGTACGCATTGAATTGATTGTAAGAATAACTCTAATGTGATAGAAATGCGCGTGCAACTAACTAAATAATTTTATAAACGGGGTTACTCAGAGTAACATGCTCTCAAAATATATAAACGGCCTCGAGATTTTATATACTTTATTTTTTAATTCAAATCTTTCTTACCGCTCTCTCTTCCTTGTCATTGAAGGTATCAGTCAATTGCAATGTTTTCCGTTATCTTGTGTTCGTTGTCAGTCTGCGCCAGAGCGCTGTAGCCACCTCTTCGATTCTCTGTCACAAAATTCTTCAATAAAAAATAATGTCTGAAGCTTCTCAGAATGCAGCGTTCAGATTTTAAGTGAGCTGTAAAAATGGTAACCTAGTTCGTTATAAAGTATGAATGTAAGAAAAGTAGGAAAAATTTTTATTCTTATTTTTTAAATGAGTTAATATTAAAATTACGCAACATGTTTTCTGGGGCAACACAATGTGGTAAAAAGGAAATTAAGCTGCTCATCGTACTATCAAAAATCAGACCAAAATAATTGAGCATGGTCACACAAAACTAAACAATGAACTGAGTGC
>JACJUY010000828.1:110589-161064 GCA_014220935.1 Platorchestia sp. MABIK | reverse complement strand
GTATTGAACTCAGTGGCTTTTTCCAAAGGATTTTCAAAATTACTCTTTCGGTCTGAATTTTTATATTGAGCCACCTCACTAATGATTTCCAGACACCAGAACCCCCCCCAGGGGGTGTCCAAAAAAGGGCCAATATCCTAAAAAATTGAGAATGTTTCTTTTTTTGTCGAAAAAGGATCCTTAGGGTATGGGTTATTGTGCAATGATATATTATGGCGCTCCGGACACCAGAACCCCCCCAGGGGGGTCCAAAAGGGGGCCAAAATCATAAAAAATTGAGTACGTTTCATTTTTGGCGGAAAAGGATCCATTAAAATCGTAACTACTCATTGAATTTTGATGCTAGAACAAAACCAAAGACAGTTTTAGAATCCTTAGAACATTTCTAACAAAGTTTTTCATTTCAATTTGAACATTTTGAAAATCTTTTTTGCGAAATGCGAAACACTATAATAACATTTCAAACAATTATTTTTGGGTTTGGATCCATATAAATTTTTTGTATTTCTCAAATTTGAATGCAACTATATAGAACTTTGTTAGAAATGTTTCAAGGATTCTAAAACTGTCTTTGGTTTTGTTCTAGCATCAAAATTCAATGAGTTGATTCGTCTTGAAATATACATACAAATGTATGAAAAAAATCATTTTTATTAAAAAAAAATTAAATGAAAAATCTGGCCTAAATCGAAAAAATGACACGATTAAAAAAGGTTTACTTTTAAAAAACACATATACTGACTAATTTTCAAGCGAATCGGACGACAAAAGTTGAAAATTCCGGACCTATATATGAGCTACATGGTGAGTACTCAAATAAAATAAATTTCTGTTTGTTTTTATGCACGATATTTCTTATGTTACATTGAAATTTGCAAGGAAAATATTGCACATTAGTCGCACATTAAAAATTGCTCAAAGAAACTGCATTCATGTACATAAATTGTCAGTGATATTGCAATTCAATAGTATATTTTGATTTTGTGCTCTCATGAATAATAATACATTCATACCATTCAAATTGTATCCCCTCATTGAGTTTTGATGCTAGAACAAAACCAAAGACAGTTTTAGAATCCTTGGAACATTTCTAACAAAGTTATTCGATTCAATTTTAACATTTTGAAACTTTTTTGTGATAAGCGAAACTTTATGTTAACATTTCAAACAATTGTAATTATAAAGTTTCGCATATCACAAAAAAAATTTCAAAATGTTAAAATTGAATCAAATAACTTTGTTAGAAATGTTCCAAGGATTCTAAAACTGTCTTTGGTTTTGTTCTAGCATCAAAATTCAATGAGTTGATACGTCTTGAAATATTCATAAAAATGTATCAAAAAACTCATTTTTATTAAAAAAAAAATGGCCTAAATCGAAAAAATGACGCGAGTAAAAAAGGTTTACTTTCAAAAAATACATATACTGACCAATTTTCAAGCGAATCGGATGAAAAAAGGTTAAAATCCCCAGGCGGTACCCTTAAAATTTGAACGCGCCAATTCACAACCTAATATAAGTGATATAGTAACATGAGTGATCATGATTTCCTAAGGAAATTCTAGACATGATCCAAGTTTCAAGTCCTAAATCCGGAGTTAAGTTATGCAAGGTACTCCTAATGCTTGCGTCACGAGTAAAATATAAAACCCAACAACAGCCTTCAGATAATGACTTCAGTCGTTTCAAAAACAGAGTTCCAATGACATGAAATCATTAGTAATGAAAACTCAAATTTTTTCGCTACTTATTCAAATAATTTGCACTGAGTTCTTGTGGCACACCAAATTACAGTCCCTGACTCGTAGGAGTACTATAAACTATCTAGAACAGGGGTCTCCAACCCATGGCCCGCGGGCCACATCCGGCCCGACACCTAATTTCATTCGGCCCGCCAAACAAATCCCTGTGTGGTGGCCTTGAAAAAATAATTATCGTACTGCTGATTGTCGTCGGCACTGACTTTTTTTAGTTTTTATTCTTTCGGCCCGCATGAATGTGGGAAATGTATAACGTGGCTCTTACATTGTAAAGTTTGGAGACCCCTGCTCTAGAACATGATAACGATTACAATAACCCTCAAAAAAAGTGGTGCGCAAAAGCTCGAGCAAATTCATTTGGTCATCCATCGTACGACCGCCAAAGATGCGATTATGAGCAGAAAATTTGACAACGTAACAGCGTCTCGGATGCCTGGAAAACTCTTGAAGCTATTTCGATAAGTTTTTATTCTCGGCATAAGAGTTTTTTGTAGATTTTTCTGTGTACTGGCTTGGCTTGATTGAGTAAATTCATTCAGTTATTCGATGCACATCGAAAGTGCAGCGCGGCCGATACTCACCCCAGCATCTTGGAGCATCGGCTTTCGGATAGTTATTATTTCCTTAGAATATGTACTCAGTAGTTTTTGGATTTTATACCTACTTATCCATAATAATCAGCAATAAATAGCAGTGCACGTACATATGCATCGATATGAGCCTCGCAGCGCTAACTATCGCTGCCCATATTTTCAGGAAAGTTCCGCGTGTGTTTGAAGTATTAACATAATCAATTAACAAATGTAAGGGAGAATCAAATGTGAAACCACGTCTCCATAAACTCTAACTTGTGAATTCATAATCAACAGTATTAAACAAAAATTAGTTCGGGCTTCATTACTTTTTTTGCAAACGCTAACAGAGAACATGGAATACTGAAATAAAACACATCGTTTCACTAACGCGTATTAAAATACATTAAAAAATTCAGAATAATTTTTAAAATAACCGAGGCCAATGAATCATCAAAAAATTAGCAAAGCGAAAATTTTCAACGAGCATTTCTTCAAAAACAATTAAAGCAAGTGTGCGAAAGACTTCTCGTTGTTTCTGTCATGCACATTTTGCTCTACCAAGAAGGCACTAACCTTTCCTTGATCCTAACAGCCAAATTAAGAACGTGCATTAAGATGGTGCAATGAATAATGTAACCAGGGATTTAGAAGACCATCATATTTCACACTTGATGGCGTAAAAAGCCTTCGTTATTTTAGAGATCTCTTGTGACTCGCCAAAGAAGCTTCATAAGTTAAGTGTGTCCCGTAATGAGGTTATAATTACTAATATTCGCCCACGCAGCCACACTCCTCGCATCAGTTCTCTCAGCATCCACATGATAAGCTTGCCTTTGGACGACCGTCGCTCGAGGAAGATTTGATAAGGCTAGTATGAACACAGAAAGCGACCTACTTAGGTGCAGTGTTTTCGTGACCCCAGAACTCGGAGCCGGGCCTTCGTGCTCTGAACCTCACGCATCCTTGACATAGAAATGGGTAGATCACATTTGCTTCGAGCGAAAACGACTATGATTATATAAAAAATGGCAATTATTTAATTGCAAATGAAATTGCTTATAGAAGCAAACTCGTGCTGGAACAACAAGTTTTCTTAGCCAAGGATACAGAGCACACCGAGCTAATATTGTGGTGCATGGTTGAGAACATTAACTGAAGGCAACAAGTAACATTTGATAATAGACTGAGTGAATAACGGTAAGTTCTATGAACTGTAAAACCTAGTGATATTGATTTGATTGCCCATAAATTTGTTCATTATCTCAGCCTTGAACTTTCCCTACGCATGAGTGGCCAACATCTGACTTTTTCATTATTGGCGTAAGAGTTTGGGGATGTCTCATAACTTACCCAAAGTAGATATATTGCCAATGAAGAAGTATCAGTTGTCAAATGCTGCTGCGACACAAGGCTTGTCTTCATTGTGCTGTCTTAGTCGTGCGCCTCAACTTTAAGGCGAATTTGTTAAAAAATTGTATGTCTTCCTAACACTATTTCTGCTCTAGCAAAACATGAACTTCGACGATTTCATTAGTTGACATTTTTATCTTCGTTGGATGAGCAGTGAATAAAAAATTAACACCTGGCTTTTGGTACAATGACCCTAATCTTCTGAGCTTGAGATTATTTATAATTACACAGATCAAACGTGGATAAAAATCCAATGTTTCTACTTATATTGACATTAAAACTTAAACATGATTTTATGAAACATTGAAGTTTTCCTCTCGGAAAACTGGTAGATGCTACTTCACCAAAGAGGTACTCGATGAACTGCAGAAAATTGGCACGGTGATTGTCAACAAGCGATAGAACGCGCGTATTTCGAGATGAAAGCTATTCGATCCACGTCGATCTTTGCCGGAACGGTCCACTGGCACGCGGACAGTACAAATTTGAAAGCGCTTTACTCGTGTCAAGTGAAAGTCGTAAATTGTTACAGTCTAGAATTAGGGAGTAACCCGACTCCTAAAACAAAATGAATGCTTGTCCAACTGAAATCAGATTGAGATGAATTACAGCATGAAGAAGTTTCAGTTCGTCTTCTTCATTCAGTGCACTTGGGGAGATTTGTAGTAAGCTTCTGAGACAATCGGATGTTGTAAATAAATGTTAATCACGAAAGTAAGGGGTTTGCGTGAGCTTAAAATAAGATTGTGTGCCAGAATGATGCAAACTAAGAAAAATTTCATGCAAACGCTATTTTCTTATGCGTGACCAATAAGTAAGTTGCATGTCAGTTCATCATTCTAAAAATAATCAAGTGGGATCTTCACCCACGTTTCTTTCATATTTTTGACAATTTTCCGAATGTGACGGAGTTGAACTGAACTGTACCTATAGCAACTGAAAAACTAAGAGACTTTTGTTAGCGGAAATGCAGTAAGCCATACGGTACATCCTGTACTGCATTGGGTGAAGGACGTCAAGGTGTCATATTCAGAGTGGCTTGTGAAGGGAATTTTAGAAATAAAAAGAAATACTTGCGTTGTATTTTTTGCACCGAAGATTCAGTGTCAGAAGTTCTGTTAAGCCGACAAAGCTTTTGCACGGATCAAAACAATTTTAGGTTTAGGAAGTAGATGACAGCATATGATTTCTATCCGTATAGTTTGACAAAGTCCACGCTCTCTCATACATTTATATTTGTCCTTCACATAAGGCGTGGCTGACATTTTCACCTGTTTATTGATGTCCCCATTTGAAATTTGTTAATGTAACATCTAACGATTACTCAGTGGACGATTATTATTCAAAACACATAAAATTTATAAGGTATTAACGTCACGCACGTGCAGAGCGTAAAGATAATGACTAGAAAAACGAGAGCTTGTGTAAAGATTAAGACGAGAGAAAAGATATCGAAATAAGACATCAGGGTTTCACATTGAAGCTTTTTCACGACATTGTTCCTACAACAAAATTTCAAATTCACGCTGTAATAAGTGTCGATTTTCAATTTATTGAGTGTTTTTCATTCCGGTTTCAAAGAGCATTTTTATTTTATTCAAAATACACAAATCTTATTGGATAACTTGTTAAGTGTTAGAATTTATTGTAAATGGTAGTTTACTTTCGAATAAATTGCAGGATTTTTCAAGTTCGCTACATTACAAAGGAAATAAGATGTTTCAGATAATTCTCTCAGACACTCAATGAGTACATCTTGCTTTGAAATATGCTGCCTTCGATTAGAGAGGACTTTTTAAATACATCAAATTAAACTCGTGGGCTCAGAAAATTACATTTTGTCTTTCAAATTATGTGTGCAGAGAAATTAGATGCAGAGCCTACCATTAATAGGCGAATGTACGCTGAGACCGAACTCGGTCGGCTGCTGTTTGCCCTGCGAGCTGCTTCAGGCAAGCTGTTGATTTTCATCATTGTTCCTTGAGCGAGCGCTGACGAGCTCAAGCATCTTCTACTCTTCCTTTGTATCGGTCGGACTCAAAGGTATTCTCCCTACAAAACTTTTCTCCATCGGACAATTCCCAATTGTGAGTCAAATATTTTTTGTGTGGGATTTCAAGGGAGCTCGGTTGTTCAAGATAGCGGGTTGTGCAAAGAGCCAAACGTATGCTATACTGAAGATTTCTAGGGATCTCGGCTGGTGCATGCAGATAGCGGGCTGCTCGGTGAACTCAACGCATGCACAATGAAAAGATTGCAGGTTAACTTTGATGTTTAGTTTTTGAACCTGGGTTTTCCGTGGGACATTTAGCATTTTTATTGATATCAAAATCGTACATAGAGAGCTGAAGCTAGCATACTCCAAATGCAATAAAAATAGAGAAATTTCGTCATTTATGGTCGTATAAATCAGTCATATCGATATTGCTCTCTTTTCTTAAAAGAAAGTAAAAAATGTGTTCTCTTTTTGCATTAGCTTTGAAACTTTCACGCTGTTCATCTTTCAAACAGACATTTCTCTTCATCTCTTCATCTTTCACCTCGCCGTTCTTGAACATCGAACTTCGCTTCGTGAAATGTGATCGAACATATATACGTTTCGAATATATACACGCTACCTGTAATTCAAATAATATAAATAATATAATTCAAATAAATTGGACTTTGAGAGCATCATAGTTTTCAGTAATTCTACACTGATAAATAGGTACAAAGTTTTTCAGCCACTATACAGTATTTTATGCACCCCATCGAATAACAACAGCGTACAACAGTTACGCTCCCGTTGCATCGTACTTGAAAGTTCTGTCTTTTGCTGGCACACAGTGTCGCGTCAACAGTTGTTTAGGACAGGAAGTGGAAACTGCATGCCCTGAAACGAAATTATGATTGTGTTGATATTCTTAGATGTTTAGTGCAACAGCTGCTATTGCATGGGTGTTGGTAAAACATTCTCTCAAACGATACTTTTTGGGTAAAATTTTTAATCAAGAGACACGTTCCTACTAGAAATTAGTTGTATGGACCACACTAGACGAAAGCCACCAACAAAAACAGCAACCATTTCTGCAACACAAGAACCGTTAGATATTCCCTAGCCTTTCCTTACAGCCTAAGCTAGACGATGTAGATATAGAATATAAGTACAAAATTTAAAGTAAATTTTACAGGTGATCGAGGTCTCATAAATTTTTTTGGAGCGTTAGGTCTCCAAAGTTTACCGTCACGCAATATGATTCACATCTTCATACAAGACAAGTGCTTATAAAGGTTCTGTAAGGTTAAATGATATCTATGTATTCAATTTATCACCTTAGAATCCAAAATCACAAAATTTAGCGAGATGTGGGAAAATATTTTTGACTGACGTATAACATATGAATGATTTGCACGACGATTTCGTTCCGACCTTGCACATGAACAACTTCAGAGATTTAAAGATCCTTAGCAGTATAACTAAAATGTTGCTTTTCAAAACATATCGCCAACAATTATTCCAGATACTCCAAACTTGAAAAGATAGAGTTCGTATTTTCCTTTTCTACGATAAATAAAGGACAATTAGCATCACCCAACCGTCCGGAAGACGTGAAAATGTAGTCTTGCTAGAACCACTCAGGTTGGTTGATGAAAGAATCTTCAGCCGAGGATTACTTTGGCAATCAATATTTTCTTCAACTTACTCTGCATTTCTTGAGTAGTCCCCTTCTGTGGTTTTTTCGATCTCAATAGAGCGAACCCTCGGCCTGGCTTCTTCGTCTCCATCATATCAGTAATTGCAATTTATTTAGTGATCAAAATGCTTAGGAACATCCCTCGATTTTTTTTGCCAAAAACTGAATTCATGACGGAGTGTAGTTGAATACTTTTAAATAGGACTCGGCATTTGATCGTTTCCAAGCTGAAGCAGTCGAGAGAAACTGCTTCCTTTGTGGTAGTATCGAAGTGTTCTTACATCTCGTGTGAAACATTTGACTTTGTTCCCGTATACACACTTCCGTCTTCCCACAGCTTTTCTTGGGAGCTCATAGTAAGAAAATCAACCAAGGCTGTGATGGTAGTACTTTTACTCGAGTGACGCGACGTTTGTTTTTCGCGTCTTCTGTGGCCCTCTAAAACCTCTTTTAAACCCTTCACGACTGGTTTATCATCGTTGGGATATTTTTTTTGCCTTACATTAAGACCTGTCTTGTGTGATACTGTGAATGACAACTCGATTTTCCATTTTAATGTATTTTAACTAGCTTTAATTTTGGGATACTGAAAACGACCCAACACTTGAACTTACTTGGAAAAAGGAATAACGACAGATTATCGAAATTATGTTACAGTAATTGAGAATACATATTTTGAAAGACCTGAGCGTTCTCTGCGTTCAGAATCATTTTTCGTGCTTCATGTATTGTGATGTTAACTAAAGCTCTCACTATTGAATTAATTCAATGCACTGTGTAATTAGATTCATACAACAGGCGAAGTCGGAAGAGTATTCCTTAAAGGACTCTAAGAAATGCAGTCATGGCACTTTCACCAGCTCAAATCCTCCGGTAGGAGGAAAACTATTTACCCATAATAGAATGAAGTGCAAGCTGCAATCGTACGATTTTCAGAGAAGTGCTAATCATTAGAAGATTGAAAATTTCATTTGCACAACATTTTCTGTGAGATGTTGTCGCCTTGCACCATTTCCTAATTACTCAAATCCACTCTTTCCTGTTTCTTGTTGAGGTAGTTCAATGTACCCTCATATTCAACGTTTAATTGAATTATTTTCGTGAGGGTTTCTTATATAAATTAAAATATGAGATTGTTTTTCAGTTAAATAAAAAAGGAGTCAGTATTCCACAGCTCGTGCCAAAATAGTCAAAATCAAGTACAGAGAAAAACTATTTTTACCCCGGTAATTACTGCAGCTCTGATTGCACCAACGATGAGAGATCTGCTGGGTGGTGGAGGCTACGATCTCTTTGATCCTGCATTACTCGCCTTGCTGACATTCCTTCTAATTTACTGCAAGTGGAGCAGCTAATGTCAATAACCCTGATTTATCCTCACTTAAGTCGAGCCTGCTTAAGCCAGGCCTCGTCCCTAATCGACTCCCTCTCCTAATTTGTTTTTGACAGCAACAAGTTGCTAGCGAGTTATGCATGGTGTCCACCCGAGTTATGTGCAGTTGTGTTTAGTTTGCTCACGATTTCTTCTGGTCACTCTAGTTAGAAGCAAGAAGGAGTACTGACACATTTTAGAATGACCTTGAAACTACGTATCTAGAATGACTCAACTACAATTTCAAAAGTATTCAATTTGATGACATCTGCATCTTCATTCATCTCAGTGATCGAGTAAAACTCGGTAGTTGTTCATGAATTCTGGAAAATGTGCACCTAAGTTAGTGTCACTGGTAGTCAATTTTCAAAAGCCTTTCTTGAAAGGAATTCAAAATCAAGTGAACAAAATTCTTTCTCAACTCGAGTTGAGATCTTATTCAATGAATTCATTATACAAACCGATTAACGAACACAATTGGAGAGAAAGCAACAAGTAGTCTCCATATAAAGACGTGGTTGCAAAACACAATTCAGCTTAATCCTGCCATTATAACACCGAGGCTTTCCCCGCTTAAACGCAGTCACACATGACGGATTTAAAATGCGAGGTGAGTCGCTGTCCGCTGCAGTGGGCATCCCGCACGTGTGTTGCCATAATCCCGCGCGTGGCTGTGAATGACATTATTCTTCACGGCGGCAACTGAATTCACTCCTTGAAAACGGTTCAAATAAGTGCTTCACTTGAATGTACAGTATTTTAAATAATAGAGAGCAATATTTAGTTTCCTGTGCTGCATTTCCATAAAGTACTATAGTTTTCAACTTATATATAGCGTAGTTCGAAAAGGGAGCAGTTTTTTCTAGAATTATGAAGCGAAGGGTATGATTGATGACTAGATTAAGTTGTCCAGGGTTATAAAATAAATAGCAAGTGGAGCCTCATGCTTGAATGAGTACAAAAAAATTTCCTCCATCGCATCTTTCTGCCAGAAAGAAATAATCGCTAGAATTTATCCCAGAATTTCTTATCCAAGGATTTGCTAGGAAGCGCGTCTTAGATGCTGCTACCAAATAAATCGGCTCACAGCTAGTATACTGCATCGATAACAGTTTTTGTGACCTGAACCTTTTTCTATCCATAATTGGTAAGCCTATGACATTTTCTTGAGCAAAACTTATGGTATCACTAAATCTTCAGTTTTCTACGTTGGTTCCTTACTCCCCAGACTATCCGATGTCTTGACCCAACAGGTCGCCCTATTAAATCCTCTTATCGCCTCATCAGCCTTGTAAATCTCGGAATTTGTGGCAGCTCTCCCCGCCTACGCTCTGCCTGCTGCATGTTTTTTTTATAAATGCAGGGCTGAATCCTTCGTCAAAAGCGCATCCTTTTCAACGAATCATAGAGTTCAAAATATTTGACCAAATCTATTATTGTGTAGTTGAGATCCATGATTCGGTTGCAGAATTTGTCGTTGTATCCAGTAAACTTTCACTTAGTTCGTTTCAGTAATTTTTCATGTTCTAAGGTGCAGGTGATGTGTCAGTTCAAAAGATTTGTGCATTTTTTCTTTCGCATACTCTCATACGGCTATTGTAAGAAGCATAATCGTATTACACTTGAACGTCCACTTCTTCACGTGGAGTGACTACTCAGATTGTTTTATTGAAAAGGACAAAATTTCAAGTACCCCTACCCATAAAAGGCACTGCGCACAATGCGGGTGCCTCCTGAATGCAGCCCGGTATAAGCATGAGCAATGCACGACTCGAGTCACTCTTGCGTCCGTTAGTCCAGCTGTGGACACCGTCAAGTTAGGTGCCAAACGACGCGCGCTCTCAGGCGAATCCTTCACACACGTGACTGTAGCGAGCTTATGCTGCAGTGTTCAAACGCGTCTTTCAGTACAACGCTTGTGATTTCTTCGGAAACGTAGTCAATTTTCGAACCTTTAACTGCTGAAAACAGACTCCCGCGAATAATTTCTGCAGCATTAAAGTATTATGATTAATGTAGTTTGAAATTTCTTACTTTTCTTGTATAAGGAGAAATTTCTTACTTTTCTTGTATAAGGAGAAATTCTACCTAAAATGTCTCCTTGCAAATCAAGCCAAAACTCAGTATACTCAGAGGCGAGAATGACGGATACAGTTCCTTTGCACATTGGGGTACACGCTTCAGGCAACCGATTGTCGACGGTGGTTAAAGTGTTATTGCTGTTGGTGTGCTGTGTGGCTGGCATCCTTTTAGCCACTCTTTGGGTTGCTTTCAACAACTCATTAAAGATCGCACAGCTGCAGGACGAGAGATCTATTGCGATGGAAAACGTGGAATCTTTGCTTACTCGGGTGAAGTTATTGGAAGACAGCTTAGAGCAAATTATGATGATTGAGATGGACGAAGAAGAAGAAACCGAAGAACTAGCAACTTTGGTGGATCAAGTAGACGAGGTGAGTAAAATTGTCTAATGAATTTTCCGTTTTATTGGCAGTCTTATTATTTTCGGGCTTGGTCACCATCTGAAACAGGGCTAACCAACACGCCAAATATATCACCAGGAAATTTTCAACCCAGTTCGAGCATGAATCGAGATATTCGTGTAGCGTTTCTGTTATATTCGCTCACTAAATTTATCAAATCCCAGAATACTGCCATATCACTGTCTCTCTTTGGAATCACTCATGTTTTAAAAATACCTTTTTACGCAAAGTTAATTCTGAAATATTTTTCGATGCCAAACTTCATTAAGCTATACCTTTGATTTTATTGTATATCTTTTTCCCCTCAGCTGCTAAGCAGGCTCTATCTTAGAAAATAATCATGTAGCCAATTCATGCCCACGTATTTCGGTTCCGATACTTTGCTAAGAAAGCATGTCATCAAGCAACTTCCTTGTCATCAAGACTTCAGAGCATGTCCTTAAGACTTAAGTTACTGATGACTGGTAAAAAACTGAGCCAAAAATGTAATCGTAATATGATACGTAGCGGATACTTCCTATTCGCTAATACTGCAGATCCGTAAAAGTCTTACATAGAAGTATGAAGATGCTTGAAAGATTATCTGCCAGCCGTTTCAGTCATGGTCACCGACATATGAGTAGACAACACAGGAGTCCGGTGCGAGTTCGAACTTTTATGAGCACCCTGTGACTTTTCAATCGCTGTTCATGGGTGCTTGAAAATGCCTTAGTTCAGGTGAGAATTACGTGTAATATTCCGAACAAAGTAAAATGCATTATTTCATGCATTAAATACTAATTAAATTCTTTACATCACGTGATATATAACAGAGCGTATGTAGGCGTATCTCACGTACTACGCAGTATACATCTCATTGGCGCTGGTTATAGTCATGTTCATGTGATGATTATGAGTCAACAAGCAACTGTGAAACAACTAGTAAATTTAGTTCTATAACTCACAATGATAGTTTTTCATTTTCTGCATTTGTTGCATAACCTCGAATGGCATAAGAGAACATCTTGAGGCAGTATCTTGAATTTCAAAGTGCTTTACGACTTTTTTAAATTTGAAAGTAATTCTCGTTCAACGATTTTGCTCAAAAATGTCTTTCCTCATTCCTCAGTCTTGATATTTTTATCGGTGAAGTTTATGCTTACCTTTAACTAAACAGGTCAGCTCCGAACAAACAAGCCGTAAACTTAGCAGCGTTGTGTAATTTCTTATGATGTTCAAGAAAAACTCAACGTAATGACCAGTAGCCCCTACAAATAATGCGAGAACGAATTCGGGACTTCATGCGATAGAACTTGTTTTAGTACTGAGATTCTAAACTCGAAAAGAGGGCCTATACCCCAGATCCAATTATGAACGATTTTAAAATACATAAATACCCTGGAAAACAAAATGTATTGAGGCCAAATATTAAATCAGAGAAATGCCGGAACGGCAATCTTGACATTGATCAAATTTAGGTATGTCTTTAGACCAATTTTACTTTTGCTTTGTTTTTCCCATGGGTAGCGTAAGCTCCCTTAATTTTTTTTAACTGCATCTCAAATTGGATTAATGCACATCGCTTAGGTGCTCTAAGTGCCACGCTTATACCTGAATTTCCAGAACATTATTCTCTACGGCTGAAATTACTTAGAACAATATGTTGGAATACAGTATCTATAAAACTAAAGAACACACCACCCGTGCATAGCTCAAGTCCGTCACCCTGCGCAGCACACCTTGCAACACGCAAGCACCGGCCAACTCGGTTCTTTTCAGCGATGATGCTGGCGCTGTCATAACCGCGAGATGCAGATCCTTTGCCGGAGGCTTGGCTGCCCAACCTAGAGTGCATTGGTTTGTTCTGCCCATAGGCACATTCGTGAAATTAAACCGTGATCACTTCCACCGACTGAATGAGTTAAGCTCAGGTTCTTAGACATCGATAATGGTAACTATTGAGATGAAAACATTGTTCAGGTTCAATTCTTAACACTGGTAGGTACTGTAATCAATGTAATTAAAAAAGCTAGCCATAACTGATACATTCAGACTGAAGTACTAGTAAAGTTTTATTCGAAATCTTTAGGTGTAGAACGAGTATCTTGGCTTGGTTAAGCATGTTAGTTCAACAAATTTAGAGCCTCTTCTCAATTTATTTCCAGACGTATCTTAGAACCCTGGATGGTGTTTCTTCTTTGAGGATTTTGGCTCAATAACCTTGAAACGTGATCGGTGTTCACAAGGCGCAAACTCACGTTCTGTCGACTGCGAAATATCATGACAGGGACTGATCAAAACATCGTCTGTGATATACCCACTGTGCCAGAGAAATGCAGCTCGTTTTTTGCTTTGAACGAATGATTTTGAAGGTCCGCGTTAATTATCAACTCGTTTGTTTTCGTTATGAACTAAACAACTTCAGAAATTTTCGTAGGAACTGACTCGTGATATTTTTTGTCGATTACGCAAACGTGGGTTGTCAATTGCCATCCATGAAATTTGGTGGGCAGAGTTTGCGTCTCATTTTTTTCTCTGTCTTCCTTGAGCATTCGTGTGGGGATGGTCCAGGGTGTTGCTCCCCCGGAAAAAAAGCTGTGCCGACTTCTCCAACCAGTTTTCGTACTGCATGTATGCAGCATGCAGACAATGAATTACAAGACGTAATTCACAGCCCACCAGTTAGTCGGCGCGAAAAATTTCATATCAGTTAATTAAATTTATTTATGCAAATTTGGCAATTTTTTACAAATCATAAGTTGCGATGAATCTCTTTTTGAGCAGTTAAAATTGATATTTGAGTACTTGTTTGTTGAATTAACAAGGGTCTAACCTGAAATACTTTCAAGCCATCCAATTTACTTCGAGTTTTAAATTGGATTCACAATGGTCTTCGTAGGTATGTTTTAATTTTTTAGAATGTTCTCTCACTGCACAATGTTAAGCGAATCAAATAGTAGAGGACACACAGCGGCTAATTCGTTTTATTCTCGCTGGGCGTCAAAAAATTATGTTTCTGTAGCAAGATAAACAATCATATCAAGGTACTCTTGTTTTTTACATAGAATTTACTTATAAGCTAAACGTGTTAGAATTCATATACCTTATGGTTTTACCTACTGTTAGTCTTGATGTATGTTTAGGAACTAAGAAAATAGATCAATTTTGAGATTGAATAACACACGGATAAAATAATATTATCGTTACTTTACGCACTCAAACGCCGATGAAATTTTACTTGGCAGTGTGTACAGCAATGTTCTGCTGTGTGATTTACTCTGAGAAACGATATTTTAAAATGGCATTCTAACCCCCCTTATTTGTGCTATTTCGTTTTCCCTCTCTAGATTTTACCCTACACGTTTTCAGTAAAAAAATTTGATAGAGACTTCTTCGATGTATAGTTTTTGTGCTGTTGCACGCGAGAAAGGTGAGAATGCATAAGCTTTCATTTGAAGAAATTGAACTCGTATTGTGTACGAGGAGAATCTGTTTTTTTCAAATGATCATCTTTTGACAAATATACTTGATAAATGAGTATTCAAAATTGACGCGGGCTTAAAACTCGTTAATTCGTGTATAGAACCATCAATAACTCAAATGAGGATGCAAACATAACGTTAGAAAAGTAAAAGAAAAACGAATGGATGCGTAATTGAATATATAAATGCTCAAAAGAGGTAAAATTTAAGCATTTTGTGCAACTGGCCACAGGCATATTCACAAATCGTAGAAATGTTTGAAAGGTGCGAAATTTGAGCATTCTATGTTACTGGCCGCACACCGATATTCTCTGATGTTTCTAAAGGAATTAAGAACATGCTCCTTACATCGAGCTGGGCAAAGAATGCAGTTGAACCGGTGCATTTTCGTGCATTCGTGACGCTCCTCGCGTCTGAAGTTTTTCCTCACGACAGGATGTGGGGAAGAGGAACTGCTCCCAGGATGGAGCTTTGCTTCATTTCTCACACGCATCAAATTTTTATCTTAAAGGACCTATGAATAATTGCCTGCACAGGTCCATAGCTCATTGCTGTATAGGTGTTAAGTATGTGAATGATCTTACTTATTCATGGGGCACCTCTTGGTTACTGAAGACAAGTCACTAAGTTTATTTTCTATTTTTTCTCCCTGTATTATATTTTATGATAGCTTCAGATGTATTTTGTATTAAAGTAGCAAACTACGGGAAGAAACCGCTTTCTACTTCGAAGTGTGAGATCTTCGGGTGGTTCACATTTTTCAGGTGAGACTCAATTCTATTGAAGTGTGAACGCGAGGTAGTAATGCTACTAGTCTATTAATGCGATACTGACGTGGCGTTCCATGCCTAACCATTCTAGATAAATGTTTATAGCTCACTTTATGTGGGGACGTTGTCTCGCCTTCATTGGACTCGGCATCTCCCGCTGCGGACAGTAGCTCGAATTCAACAAAAACTTGATTTTCTATGATGGCTCTTAAAGGGCGATTACAAAAAGAGCCATTAAAGGAAATTACTGTTCCATAAAATAGCGCCAATATCGCACTCTTATCTACGGTAGTATCGGATGTAAAGGATTAATTTCAGAGCAACTCGCAAGCGCCTTGTTGGTCACATGTGAACTCCGTTGCGACGACACACAAAACCAACGTTACATCCGAACCCCTTCTTAACAACTTACATTGACGAGTCAGTTCCATTGATGAGTCAGTTCCATTGACGAGTCAGTTCAGGCTTGCGATCAGTTAACTTTTTTTGGAATAATATTCTTACGAGTTTGTGTACTTTCTTTTTTTCCAAATTTCAGTGAGGGCTTTAAAACTACCCAAATGACCTCGTTCACTATAGCTCAGTGTTCGAAGCAATCAACGCATCGAGATGCACCTTGGTCGATAAACGTAATTTTTGTCTGATTGGAGCCAGCCCTTGCGTCGAAGACCAACAACAGGGTTTATGGTTAGCTTCGTATGATCTGGACGTTATGTGCGATCCGCTTGATAAGTGTAGCAGTGTATACTCTCGACGTAGCAATTATAGAGTCCGAAGCGCGTCGGACTGTCCACCAACGCTGCTTTGAAGCGATCGAGATAAAACGTTGTGGGCTTTAGGATTCCTGGCTGTGAGCTCATTTGTTTAGCCCGGCATTCCAGGACTAAATTGTCTTGAATCTCGGGGCCTTTAACTTTCAACTAAGCTGAAATCAAAAAACATACAGTGTATTGCTCCAAAGATACGTTGGTTCATGTTAAAAATAATTATACTTCAAAACCATTTAATGCATTTCTGTTCCGAAATGATCCTTTGTGAATAAGTGGGTTATATTTCATTCAGTTATTTTCGACGAAATGGATTTAGTTATTACCCTATGTTAGTTACTCTTTTCAAAATCATGTTCGTGCAAAGAGGCAAATTAATTAGTACACTGACAAAATAACAAAACATCGCCTCTAAGGATTCATTCTTCAATTAAATATGCCCCTGAGTTAAAAAGATTAAGTAACTTTTCGTAATTTTTAAACCGTCCTTTTCTTTGGACTAAGCCTCTATTCCTATTAATGCAAACCTCTGGGATTTTTTTCATATTTATCATTGCTTTTTTATTAAAATCTGATTTCTCTTCCGAGGTGTTAACTTCCAGTGTGATGCTCCTCCACAATTCTTTGGAATTTATCTTTTAAAACTGCACCAGTCTTCTTAAGAGTGCATGTGCGATTTAGACTCAGGAATTGCAAAAAAGTAATAGAAGTTCTATAATAAATGCGCTGAACGTAAGCTATAGCTACTAGCAAAGGATTCAACAATTAAGAGTCTTTACACATCAAAAATATGTGGAATATATTTCGGATGATTTTCATTTGGAATTTTCTTTTTAAGAATAACTGAAAACATGGTTGGCATTAAAGAACGCGGGATGCAACAGCTGAGAGCACCCACGACTTGAAGAGAGTTCATTCACTAAAATGTTTTAACCAAAAGGGAAATAACTATCATTAAATAAATGGGAGTAAGTAATTAAAATGCGTAGAATGAAAATGAAGAAAAGTCCATGAACACAAAGAGCAGCCTTCTTTGATAGCTGAATAAATCATTCTCTGACCAGACTGAGACACGTTATCATCTTGAAAAGAACGATTACTGTTCCTTTACGTGTTGTATTCGATTTCATTTTACGGAAAATGTAAAGATATTCTTCTCACGAGTAACATGTATAAGGTGAAACCCTACATTATTCAAACTAGGGTAATTTCAGATTTTGATTTTTTTCTAGTGCTCAATTAACATGCAACTGAAAGTGACGCCCTGAAATGAGGACGACACACTTTGCAATAAATTCACACTCCTTAGATCATGCCATCAAAGAGAAAAAAGTTTGAACTTGAATATAATTATTAGCCGCTAACGTAAATCATTTTCAACCAGCGAAAACAAACTGATTTTTTGTTCTCCTAAGCCACAGAAGCTTGGGAGAAGCGGCTTAACAATCTTTTCTAAGAAGAATATAAAAACCAAACGACCAACCATCTGAGGCGTACATGTTCAGATGCATGCTTTCTGTCTGCCTCTTAGGGTCTGCGTATGTTGCAATTATTTTGTATTAGTAGTGCCTCAACCTTTTCTCTATCTGTATGATAAGAACTAATTCTTTTATTTCAATTGAACCACCTTAGTTCATCCAGTAAATAATTGATGCTTCTGGAAATGGGCTGTATTTGGGAGATTTCGTTTTGAAAGTCTCACACTGTGAAACCGCACTCTCTTGTCGCCGGTTTTTTATATGCACATCATTTATTACTATTTTTCATGTGTGCATGTGTGCAGTAGGGCATTTCATAAATTTTTGTGTTCCAAATAAAGTTTTAGCCCAGGTTGCTTCATCATTCCCAATAAGGACTGCTGAATGTATAACTGAGTACATATCGTAAATTCTAAGATCGTTCGCGATGTTTTCGTGACTCAACATGCAAAAACAAGTTCATTTCTACATAATTTTCATATTTTTTCCTAACTCTGGGGGAGAAGCGTTTGTAGCATCAATTAGCGCTGGATACTTACAAAATCGGAGCGCAATTATTCTGTTCTGAAATTGTTTGCCTTCGCTGCAAGTGCCGCTGTTAACTCGTGCGGATTTCTCATTCCTCATAACTTCTACGTTCTATAGAGGTACTGAAATTTATTCTCCTTGTAAATTCGGTAAGATGTCCTATTTTTTAAGCTGGAGGTTTTGCCAACTATTACACCTAGTAGATTTTCTGTTCTATCAATAATTACTATTTTTCCAGCTTATTCTTACAACAGTTAATGCCCCATTTAAAATTGTACCTTTTCGCTTTGAATGGCATTCCTGTATACAGATATTTTATTGTTTCAAATTTCGTAAACGTTGGATAGGAATAATCTCACACAACATTTTTAACCGTGAATTAAAGGAGTATGGTCAAGAAAAGGGGATTTCCGGGGGGACGCTTTATAAAATGTACAAATTTGAATGTTAGCTTTAAACTAGGATCCAAGCTAAGGAGCAGATCCCTCTTCGAAACCTGCCTTCAAAATAGCTAGTGTGTAGCAGCTAAGTGTGTCACTGTCCATTGACACTATCGTTTGCGAACATTTTAATCGGCCTTGTCCTCTCTTTTAAAAGTTATGAAACTAAGTTCAATTTTAGTTGCACTCAGAGATTTATTATTAAGTAAATGAATAGCAAAAGTATGATTTTAGGGATACCTTTGTCTCAAACATAGAACATTTACGGTATTTCCTTTTATAACTTTTGTTTTTCCGTATTTTCTTGAAAACTGTGTGAACTCTGTATGTTTTCCATGTCTTCCCACTCATTCTCTCATCGTCCAAGTTTGTCCCTTGTGCACTCGCCGAAGACTCTCAGCCACTCTTGAGGAAAGTTTTATTTGAAATTCGTGACTTGTTTTACGCGGGGTCAAAAAGCTGCTCTGGTGGCGTTCTTGAAGGCCGGGCGATGTCATCTTGAATAGGACCTCAGCCGATGCCTTAAAGGTGCCCCTAATTTCGGCGATGATTAAAAGCTCAACGTCGTTCACACTTTCATTCTTGTCATGCGTTTCCATCCGTCTCCTGACCTAAGGTGCTGATAGATTGCTGCCAAGCAAGCTTGATAAACAATGTTATGACTGCACGTGTTCTCTAGACCGAACATCGGAACTGCAACTTCAGAACAACCCCTGCCTACTCTTGACTGGTCTCAGGGGAGACTCAAAGACCTCTGCAGTGAAAGTTTTGGTTGTTGCATCTCATGACGAAGCTCAAAGTTAAAGCCCGTGCTTGGTTGGGAGAACAAAGCTATCTGATGATGAGATGACGTTGAAGCCGCTAAACTGACTTAGACGAGTGCAAGGTTGACCCGCCATTGTGCTCGGTGACCCCAAGGTCGGTTGGTAGTCGGTCGCAGCAAAACATTTCTGGAATCATGGTACCGAATTTACACGATCGCCAAAAGCTGAAGAAAAAACGAAGAACTTCTTGAAACTTGTATAAAATCACAAAATCTGCGAAACTTGTGGGTTATACCATAACATTTATTCGCTTTGGAAGTTCAAATTTGAATTCCTTTACCGATCATGTTAACATTTCAATTCATTGAACTGTGTAATTTTCCTTATTAATCGTTGATTCGATTTAAGCTAGACTTAGATACTATGCTATTCATTACTGACTCATTCTGGCCCACATTTATCATGATTAAAGCTGTAGCCTTGTAATTAAAGTTCCAGGGTTTAGTTCAATGGTACTCTCCGTGCAAAAAAAAGCACTCCTTTATCCTTAGCTTGCCGTGTAGACTCCCACGTGTCTCAACGAGTGTGTGGTGAACTTTCGTAAGATGACAGTGCATGATTCAGTGGGTGAGCCCGGGCCTCAGTCGTTAATTGCGTGTATTTAGCCTAACGCTCTCGTACCTCTCGTTTATTCTGAGCCACACCAGACATTTCCAGAAAGTAAAGTATACTCTGACATTATCAGTTGATACAATATTTCTCCTATCTCACGCTCTTAACTTCCTGCAACTTATTTGTTTTGACAATATTGACGGTAAATTCCTAAGCATTCAGTACTGTGATTGACCTCTTCATGAGCACCTGAACTATAATATTTGCTGCAAGGTCTCCGTTATCAGATGACAGCAAAGGTAGGGAAGTGTTGGCGATCTGCTTCCATATGATTGAAGGATCAAATAACATGGGGACTTTAGCATAGAGAACTGCCTGTGTGGAGACTCCTTGGCCTAGTTGCTGGAGCGTGTCAACGGATGCTCTGCTTCCATAATGTAGTCAGTCCTCAGCTCATGCGGACCAGCCCACGCTTCGCCCTACCGCTGCACTCTTTGGGTTTCTCAACTTCCTTGCAATGACGCGCAAATTGTACTGTGCACTGTGCAAATTGCTATGCTAAAGTCCAATTAGTTTTTATCATGAAAATACAAATTTTCAAGCTACAATCGTTCATCTTATAAATACAATTCATAATCACTCATCTCTATAAATCGCTAGGAAATTAATTTGTCCGCAGAACTGATGAGACAAAGAAATTACCGTAGTTTGATCGTGACCGTGTTACATATATTATTGAATTGTTTTCGGTAAGTAAACCGCTTCTTAACTCTGGTTCCTACGAAAATTACGATCCATGAAACACTCCTTTTATGTCTGAGCTCTAAAATATCGTGCGAGTCACCGAATTCTTCAGGTGCGGTTGTATCTTTTTAGAGCTGGTTAGTTTTTAGCTCTCCGGATGCTGTATCACGCCACATTTCGCAAGGACGTAGTCTCACAACCCCTGTTTTTTTATAACGCCTGTTTTGAAAGCATTTTTGAAAAATATTTATATAAAATTGCTCTTATAACTAAGCATGACTCTTTTCAAAGATTAAAACTTTTTAAATTAAAAATACAAATCACGAAGTTATTTATGATCAATGAGAGACCTGAAATCATACAACAAAATTATACTCAAGCTAAAGAATGAAAAATTATTTACTATATTTATCGCAGACTTGTTTAGCGAAGCTGGCCAAGTTTCTCATCGCTCAACTGAAAAGAAAGGGTTATGTATAAAGCTGCTCTGAGAAAATACTAACCTCCAAACCTTTCAGTCTTCATCGAATTGAATTTCTGACCATTGTTAATACTAATTAATGGTTCTCACTGCACTGTTTATATGCGTATAGGAACATTGAGAACAAGTCTGCGTCAGTGACCTTGTTACAGGCCTCTAATGACTGATGACATTCGAAGGGCACATAGGGCTGGCTGTGTAGCTGTCGCTCCGGCTTGTCAAAGATGTATTTATCTTGTAGTTCGCCCTTAATGTGATATTGGTGAATGTGTCTCTTGAATGTGAAGGCAAGTGAAAATCAAGATAGAGACTCTCATTTAATGTACAGCGCGAGGTTTAGTTAACCTATTACCGGATTTTTCTCAATTTTAGCTTCAATTTGGAAATAAACGTGTAATCTTTTTCCATGAATATGAGCTTTAAGATGAAGGTATAACTTTTGATGGCGCTCAGACTTTTATTATACGACGAAAATGATCGTAGTAAATTCAGGTTAGACAACAACTGATGTTGATGTAAAAATATTCGTATGGGATTCTGATTATTTAATGTACGGCGCACGCAAAATGCAATGCGAGTGTGTTGCAGTTCACTTTTACCCAATTCACCTTGGACGATGAAACTAGTTCGACTTCTATTGTAATGGACCGTGTAAAAATAATAATGAGCTGCAATTCTCAATAAGAAACGCTGATTGTGATCTAACATTCACAAGGAGTGAGAATCTATACCGACCCGGTGCACATACTATATTGTAATTAAGAAAGATTTAAACTTCTTAAATTTAAGTGCTACTCTTTGTTATTTTCTGTAACGCTAACGCCTGTTATTTGAACCTATGAATGTTAAATTTTGTACGCTGCTGCGTTATGGAAATTGGAGATATTTAACTTGTTTGAATTCGAAGAGCATAAAAATATGGTGAAAGAAAAGGAGCCTGATTTAATTGCATAATCTCTTGTTTTAATCTCTAGTACTTCTTTAAATATCTTTGGTTATGAAAAAATATGATTCAGTCGTGCTGTCCTCTGTAAATCGCTAATGTTTGTTTTAGTCAGGCTAAATTTTCGAACGAATTAAATTTATTATTCCCTCGTAAAATGTAGATCATGTTTTAATTGTTAATTAAGGAGTTTATTGCATCTATGCGTGTAGATTTTAGAGCATTTCCTTGCATTGCGTCAACGGAGTGTGCTGCCTCTGTGTTGTTTTTGGCACAGAGGTAATGGAGACACTTAATTAAAGTAATGATAGTTTTGAAACAATAAAAAATTTGGACCAGGAAATAATCCTAATTATTTTCAAATTTCTTTCCTCAATTTACATCCAATAACTTCAACCAAAATGGTACCATAAATTTTCACTGATGTGTGCGAAATTAGATAGATTCTCGTTGACCGTTTTCTATTGTACATACTTTCGTATTTTTCCCGATGCCCGTCTGTACGTTCCCTGAGCTTCGACCCTCTTTGTGTAGTTGCGGTTGACAAGCCGGGAAGTGGGACACTCGTTTTGCTTTGAGAAATGAAGTATGAAATAATTCGGCCTACCTTTTTCATATTTTTTTGCACCTGCGTATTATTTAAGCAGAGGCTCTTCGAATAACAAATTGATTTAAATTCTACAGTGTTCTTAGGTAAATATTTTTAACAAATTTTTACTGCATGACAAAATTCGCATACCTTCCACTTTTTTGTACTGTGTGACTTCTTTTTTCTTATACTTGGGTTTTTATTATGCACTCTATACATCAGACTCTGGGTGGAAGAGTTTTGAGTGATGCATTTATGTATGGTCCCATTCTTGTTCCAGACACCCGTGACTTGCGATGGCATATGCAGATGGAGAAATGTATTTAATTTTTAGTTTTCATTTCACGTATCCATAAGCAAAGAAAATTCACTGCTCTGCTCGGAAGATTATGCATTCAATATACATTTATATACGGATACGATAAATCTGTTCAAGTTAGGTGTAAATGCATGTGAGTCGTTAGTGTTATGCATTAAAATAATAACTTCGCGCGATAGTTTTAAATGAAGTAGGATTACAGAAGGAAAAACTTACAACTTTCTGCTTGTGAAATTGGAATTTTAAACTGCAAAGACAGATTGGATGACAATTCTTCCACGTTCTTCGAGCGGAGTCACAAGCTAAAGTTGATTAGGCGAGTCGGAAGTTGGACTCAGCGGCCCAGTGAACACTCCGGAAGTTTTAAACATGGTGACGCTTAGAACTGATCTTCGTTTTACGTGGCTATCTAAATAGTATAAATATTTAAATGCTGTTCTTCAGACAGAAATAAAAGTGCTTGAGCGCGTCAACGTTTTACAGTGAGCAATTTTTAATATTCTTTCAATGACCACTGTATTTTTTTGTGATGTGTAACGCATCCAGGCCTTCCGTTACATTATAATTATGAGTGAAACACTGCATTGAAAGTAAATTATTCCACTTTAAAAATTTGTTCGTTCACCGCAATAAGAGTTCTGAAAATGTGCTGCTTAAAATCTGTTACCATTGGAATTTGAACGACGGCAGTAATTTTTCCATTCCATTTCTTCGTTAATTATTGTCTTCCGCTCACCCTGTTTGTTTCCGCAACATGACAGTAGTGAGAAACGCCTGTAGGATTTAAGTATTTTACTTCTATTATAAAATAAGTATTTTGAAGACATTTTTGGAGGCTTCATGAGTTTTCATTGCTAGCCTATAGGTTAGCTTCTATCCTTTATAGTTCGTCTCTACCTTTGCGAAACGGCCGGCAATTTTTTTCACTTCGTTTTGACCCTTTGTCTCTTATCATCAGAAAACTTCTCCGTTAGGAAGCATAAATTATCAAAATAAGTTACAACTCTAATTAAATGCAATTTATTTAATGTGCATCGCGATATATGTACATTTCTTAATTAACTATGTTCAAACGAATGACATATTATGTACAACTCAGCCTAAAATAGTGTGCTTCCATTTACTTCGCCTAAAGCACATTGGCTCAATAATGTGATATGCTCACTATTATGCTGACTGATCTTCTGAAATATAATGCTACTATTAGCATATATTTCAATGAGGAGCCATCACAAATGACTTGCAGCTATTTAACATCCAAATTTTATTTGCTTAAAAGATAACTTAGTCGTTTGATTCCAGCACGCTGTTGGTTTTGTATGTAATTGACATCTCTTTTTTTCAGTAATGTGTATTTTGATACATTAGAATTGTGTAAAATGTGAACGTCCTAAATTTACTATTTAGTTTCTTGAACTGATCGATTTGATTTCACCTCACCAAAAGTATTTTTCACTAAAACAATTTCTAGAACGTTGTTATAGTGCATGTTTACTGCTAAGCATCGCTGCACAAGAGACGAACTTGCGGACGTCATTTTGGTCCCCCAACTTAATGAAGATGAACGTACATGCACACCTTTCCAATGCTCAATGTAAATGCTTCTGGCAATAATTATAAGCCAACAAAAACTAAAGACCATGGATTTAGCTGTCCACTATATACACTCACGTCCATTATTCAACTACTCGAGGTCATATTCCAAATGAGACAACCTCGATTGCAAGGCCTAGCTAGGAAGGTATCATCATCTTATTCGATTTTACATTTACTACCTAAAGAAATCCGGTTCGGGAAAGAAAAAGATATTTCTTTGCGTGCTATGGAACCTTTCAACTGGACCAGCTTTTTTCGGCAAGGTGAGATGTGCGAGGAAGGTCAGAGAATAAAGAGACGTTAATGCAGGCATTATTGTCGGATATTCCCGAGGACGCCTGAATAGGTCAAGCCATTTATGGTCTTGAAGTTTCTGTACTGAACAAGGAAGTCTTGCTCCTTGTAAATGCTCACGTGTTTTAGTAATATTATTGACGACTAAGCTGGAAATAGGAAATCATTGCCTGTTTCAGGTGCCTTATAAATTAATCTCAAACTGGGTTTTTCCGGCTATTATAATTATTCAATATTCCAGCACACATGTTTTCCGCTTCAAGACAACACTAAACAGGTCACGAATTAGAGCATGTATGACAGATTGCGCTTTTGAATGAGTGTATTACTTCGAAGTACCCTCATTCACTTGTAATTTATTTGCGGTCCCGATTTTTCGTCGAATTATGTCATAAAAAATGTGGGGCTTTAAATATGTATACATTTAAGAAGTTTGTTAAATGGGCTACTGCTAACGACAATGGAGATGTTATCACTCCAGGCGTCAGATTACAGCACTTCTTTTTCACAAGACGAGCAATCACGAGAGAACGAAATCATAATTTTTATACTCGATAACGTTTGGATCGAAGTTGCATAACATAAACTACAAAATTTCGAAGACAGCCACATGCGTTGGTGAAATCATTTGATGAAATTTTCGTCATTTTATCGACTTCTTAAACAGAATTTTAGTAATTATTCGTTTAAACTCTAACCTACCGACACCCAACTCATTCGGCGGCAGAGCTCTCCAAGAAAGCCCTTTGGTCATCGCTGCGCTTGTTAGTAATGGCAGCACATCAATTGGGGTCACCTGACCTTAAGCGTAACTTGAATAAGTTTATTTCATTTCAAGCATCGGCTTCTCGGTAAGATTATTGACGGCGTGACTTCGATCAGTTCCGCATGCCTCCTACCGGGCCCGCAGTCAAGTTTTCTTCGGTAATTTTAGAATTATTCGTTAAATTCTGAGAAGCCTGACCCTATGATACGAAATATGAGACGTTCCTGGGAGGTTTTCGATGAACACGAGGCACGGAAGGGAGCTGACTACGCCTTAGTATTTCCGTTTCGATAATTCTCTTCGGTGCGTTGAAATCTCTAGGGTTTAGAACGTCAATTCCAAATCTCACGCCGCATATCTTGATATATTGTTGAAATTTGTTATCTCTTTTTCTAACTTTGAGATGCAGGATGCAAATTTCAAAGTCACGGAAGTGGGTAAAACATTTCTTTGCGATCGTTGTCTTCTCCGTATGCTCGTTCTCCGGTAACAGCGCGCTTTCACATTCTCTCCAGGCACATTCTGCAAAAAAATTGAGCCGTACATTTTAGATTTTTGAAGTGCGTGAGAAGCTCTCCTGACACTTCTGACCCCTGTTATAAGGGGCACCCTCAACAGTTGCCAGATTGGCCTTTATCTTGACAAAAAACTCAAGTTTAAGCTTTTTTCTAAATAAAATTTTACCAAATAGCACCTGAGAACCCTACAGAGCTGCCGGATGCTGAGTGAGCTTTTCGGATGAAGTTCATGTGAAAGAAAAAACTCGAGGGTTTTTGACTAGAAAAAGGCCATTGAGGCTAGCCTGGCCATATGCCCTGACGAGACCAGTTGGCTTGACGCCAAGTGGTCGCGCCGAGCGCTGTCGGCCAGTGATTCTTAACCTTTTTATCGGCGACCCAAATCCTGCCTTCGTTGGCGCCAAGCCAGCTGAAGAAATAAAGGAGACCGGAGAAAGAGCAAGCGTATTACTTTCATATTTCAAAACTGCTAGCGAGGGGGCCTCCGATGGCATGTGGGCCTCACTAATCCCTTTTCATGATTTCTGCTGTACTTTCCATCTGACAGTCATAGTCGAATCCTAACCTGGCAATTTACTGCAATTTACTGCGCAAAAGGTGAATTGTTAACATGTTTAATGTAAGGAAATGATATCTAAGTTCATAAATGACCACACTGTAGCATCAAGCTAGCTAAAAACGACTTTCGCCGGTGGAGTACAATCGCTCTCAGGGCCTAATTAGCTGCGTGTATAAGTTTAGTTGGCTTGCATTACACGGATTGACACCAACGACCAATGCGTTGTTTCTACTTTGGTGCATCAGTCGAGTAAGTGTGTCCACTTGTCGGTCCAATTTCCCGGCCGATGATTTTCTTTGCATCAACAATGTCTACCAAACTGTTTAGTTGCACGCATATCGTTGTCAGCATTGAACTTTTGCTGTTCAAACTGGCGATAAATATTGAGCTAATGTTAACAAATAAGTAGCGGCGAGTCCGCGCAACTTAAATTTTAAGTTCAAGTTCTTGTCACTTAAAAACATCACAGCATGGAGTATTGTGATGCATGAAGCAGTTTTTTCAGCCTTGAAGCAAACTATGCAGTTTGGTGAGAAATGAATGCGTTGATCAGAACATATGACTGTTTTGGGTTCATTTCTTCTTGGCACCTGGCATTTTTTCCAAGACTTGCCCTTGCACAGCAGCAGCACACGACGGGTCACTTCCTGCTTAGTGGTGCGGGTGCCATATGCTGCTGCCGTTCATCATTGATTTAACGTTGACAGCTCCAACCAGGCATGCTGAGTCTGAACACTCAACTCATGACCTCACACTAGGACTTGCTTCGTGCCCGACTCCGACTCCGGACTGGACTCTCTAAAATGTTTTCGCAGCCGTGGAAGTTTGTTTCCTCTGACTCTCGTTACCGTAGAAGTTATTTCGATTAACACGATTCTGGTAGCCGTGGAGTTGTTTAAAACTGTAGCTGCATTGGAAGTTGTCTCCGACTTCCGATTTTAGTTTTTGCTTGCTTTCCAAAAACAGCTTATCGCAATTGGTGCACAGTGAATTATAATAATTCATTTAGAGTTGCTATGAACTGGTATTTCACAATTTTGTTTGTTGTGTGTCGTGACTGATGTGTGTGCCCACCAAATAGACTTGCCGAAGATATTTGTGATGAAAATATTGAAAATAATAGTACTTGCTAAGAACTTGAAATCTATTATTTTTACGAAATTTCTTTAAATTTTTCAGAAACTCACAAACTTTTGAAGCATGCTGTCAGAATAAAAAGTACATTAACCAACACAAGTAAAAACTATAGCACACTTGGAGAGTGTAAATACGTATGTGCTGTTTGTAAATTTCGGCCTGGTTATTGAGCGCATCCGAGATTGATGTCTAAGCCTCCTAGGAACGTGGCGTCAAAACATTCAAAACTCGTGTGAGTTTCACGGCTGAGGAAATATTTGTCTTGCCTCGTGGAGCGAAAAAATAGATGCATCCAAGTGTTCTATTTATCCTTAAGAATGTTACCTTTTAATAAAATTTCTAAAATATGTTGTGCATATTTTCTGTAAAACGGGCACTTTTATTTGATCATCGATTGCTCGGCTTCTTATCAGTAATTATAAAGTCATTTGACTGATTAAATGACGTGTGATTTTGTATTTTGTGAGATTAATTGAACTACAGCAGAATTGACGTGTAGTGAATGCTAATGACTAACGAACTGTATCATATTTGAAGGTATGTCAGTCGCTCAATTGTTAAGTACACTAAACGTGGACGTACGATTTAAGGGATGTGAGAACTTTTATGAATGGCCTGCGCGTTCATTCTGCAAATTTTTTATTCTTGGATATCATGGCGCTTGCCGGCCTTCAGTGTCTTGTTTCTCACATCTGCAGCGGTCCTCTCTGCCTGACAACAAGACACGACCTGGTGAGAACGAACTTTCTTTGTTAAGCGGATAGTTTTGATATTTTCATGTGTCTATTTGAATGAGTTATGCTGCTGGTCATCGTTCCTCTCTTAATCTAGGGCACACAGCCGGAAATGAGTTTTCTCGTTGCGTTAGGGAGAAAATTAATCTACCAAGTCCGTCTCTAGCTGTACATTATAATCAAAAATTGGATATTTTCTCATCAAATACCGCTTTCCAAATTTTATTTACCTTCTAGGTGTTCATTTTCAACTGCATTCAAACCTTGGTTTTTATGTGTTTTTATGTCTGAAACGTGACACTGCGTGGTTACCACATTCAAAAAGTTTTGTTTTGAGAGAAACGATATTTGAAGCGATTTGAAGCGATACAGCGGAAGCCAGTTTACTCGGTGCAAATAAAGTTGAGAAGTATGATATTAGAGTTACCTTTAACGTGCACGTTTTCATGTGAAATGTACAGCTGCTGCGCAGTCTGAAATTAATATCTGAATACATTCGAAAATGAGTCGTTTGCAAATATGAGTAATTGCGAGTGCAAATACGAGTAATTGCTTTATACTATATGAGCGCATACGAAACAGATCCTTGTTCAGTCGGCACATTTGCACGACTTTCGCATGCACTTGTGCAAGTACTGTGCTGTATGGAAATTGATTGAAATCCTGCGTGTGAGAACGTTTACGAGAATCTTTTCAATATTGAATGCATATTGCAGGCAGTTTTATGCGTTTTTCCGAGCTGCTCAGATAAAACTTGGTTGTGAACCGAATAACTTCCTATATAGCATGCTCCACGCAGCTACAACAATTAATGTGGCATCAACTCTAATCATTCGTATGTTGGGAAAGAACAGCGCTCGAATCATGTGATACACATTTCTAATAATTGTTCATAGTTACTGCAAGTCATCCGTCAACACTTGTTTTGATTTGTTTTAGCTTGTCAATCGCATGCTCACTTCCTTCCTCGCAAAACCTATCGCTTCGTTGAGCGCTATTATTATTGAAGAATTGCATGTTTGTCGTTTTTTTTTGCGAAACGATTCACCGTTGCATGGAGGTTTATATCACATCACACGCGGTAACTTTTTCTTAACACCGCTGCGAGATTCTACCCTCATGACACATGCCCTACACGTTCCTTAGTTCGTCCTTGCGGTCGGTAATTGGAGACATCGAAAGTCTGCTTATTTTTTGAGAAAGCGGTTGTTGTTCTTTGGTCGCTGCTCCAAATGAAACATGTAATCTTTCTGTTTGCTAAATCTCTCGTACTCCAATCATTGCAGTCATTGTGTGTCAACATCACAGTTACATCTCAGCCCGTTTATTTGAAGCAGTTTGTCGATGCACGTATCCGGCAAGTATCGACATCAATAATGAACAATTTCATGTGCAAATCTAGCTCCCTAAAGAAATATATTTTTGGTAACCTTCATGAGAAGCATCAAATGATAATGAGGTGCTCCTTTTCACCGTTTTTGTTCGTTTTTGAATCTTCAATTGAGAATCTATGTACACTTCCTCTGCATGAACTGCTATCGGCGATCGATTTACGAGATGTAAGTATCCATAAAAGCAGAAAGTCTTGACACCCAGCATGGGGCTAATTTTATCATTGATCAGGCCAGTAGTGAGGCCTTTTAAGGCTGCTGCCTGGCTCCTCTGACGTCACTGCAATGTTGGTCATGCTCGCTTATTCAAGCTCATCCTTGACGGCTTTCTGTTTCGTTTGGGGGCTCGGGTGAGAGTGTAACTTGATACTCCGTGTGTCGCACTTGGAGTTGTGACCCACACCTGTGTGTGTCCTCGTACTGTCTGACTGTGCGTGATGGCATGTTCAACTTCACATTGCTCTAGCGGTTTGTGACGCACTCTAATGTATGTTCTCGCCCTGCTTCGTGCAAGGCGCTACGTGCAACTCTGCATTGCTCTCGTGGCTGTGATTCATTCTCTTGATATTCTCGTACTGCTTGTGCGCGATGCTACGCGCATCAGATAAAGTAAGGCGTGGTAAGGGGAGTACGCTTTTTATTTGTGAAATGGCAAATCGTACTATCATGTATCTGACTTTTGTACAATAATAATATTGTTCCTTGCCACCGCGGAGCCAAACTTTGATGAGCTTAAGCAATACGAAGAACAAACTTGTCGTGAGCTAATATTTGTGGCCGGGGTGTATGGATGGTTATATAAATGCTTACGCTGATGGAGTTTTTGTTCATTAACTCCTAATTCTAATTACTTGTTTGTATTATAATTATGAGCAACAAGTTACAATCGTAACATTGTTACAAATGATCAGTCAAGATTGTGTGTCGAAAATAGAAAGAGTAGAATCACGTTTTAGTATTTTACGATAGTTAAGGAAATGTTTAATGTTAAATGTTCGAAATGACCCCCGATGCACAGGTTTTTGACTAATTTCTGCTGCTTAGTTTCATTCGAAAAAACATTCAGATTTAACTTAACTAAATTCATACTTCACAGTACCTTCAAGTAAGTTAGTTTTCATTAAAAATCAAAATAAGGCCATAAAAATTCTCCAAAGGTACCTCCTTTGCAAGTTTTCGCTCAGTTTTTAAATTTCAAGAACTCAAAACACAAAACTCAATAGCAAATTAAATATGCGCTGATTGTAGGAAGTCTCTTCATCGCATTGATGAGCGTCAGAGAATCAGTATCTACACACTTGTGGTGAAAAAAAAACATGTTGGGGCAACTCGTCACTTCCAACTAGGAATACGGATGCGACAGTAAGTCCTCAATAGTGCACCACAATATGGAAAATATAGGAGTCATTGGCGCAGTTAGCTGCCCTCTGTGTTACCCTGTACGCGAAATCAAGTTCACGACGAGGTAACGAATATGGATCTCAGTATACATGTGCGATGCTGTTGTGGAGCCTTTCATTCTAGCGAAATTGTTAGAGAGTGATGGCATCACATAGTTGTACGGCAAACTCAGTTCTATGCGCTATGAATTCGTCAGGTTACTTCCACACACCTTAGTTAAAATGAATAAATTATTTTATTTCGTGAAATCTGTCGCTTTCGTTGATGGATTACGATGTACGTAGTTGAAATATTGTTTAGCTTCATCTAAGCTATCGCTACAGATAATGTCATTATAGCACAATGAAAAGGGGCTTCATTTCCGGATAAGTGTGTCCTAGGAACAAGATATGTCTTGCACGTTAGTTGTGCAATCATAAAACTAACGTTTGGTCTGTGAATTTTCAGTTTCAGTTGAGTTCGAAAGTTCTTGTTTTCACTTGATTTGGCAGGTATCCTTTTTTCCTTGTCACCTTAATTAGAAATGAATTTAATTTTTGCGTGTGATCGGTTCAATATGCGTTTACTTGCTAAAGGAAATTTTTCATTTTTTTCCAATGTATTTTTCAACCGAAATTCAATATCACTATTCTACATTGAAATACCCTAAATATTGTTGAAAAATACTTGAGCATCCGTCATTGAATCATAAAGGAATAATCAAAGTTAAGGTTGATGAAATAATTAACTTTTCAATTGTTTGGGCTGTATTTTTTGAGACAATTTTAGAAAGTTGAGCAAAGGCGTGCATTTGCTCTACGTGTGACAAGACATGCCTGCGTTATGAAGTCGGTATCATTAGAAGACTCAGACCGGTAGTTGGGGTTTTACGCGTTTTCAAGATCCATGGAATAGTTTTTACGCATTTGGTTAGCTTGTAAATACAACATTTCTAGTTTAATGTAAAGTGCTAACTACCTTCACTCAAAACTCCAGAAAAAACTTTGGCATCGAGACCAAATTTATTTTTACACCACTCCGCATTGTTTATTTTTAAAGAAGTGAGTTCCTCTGTATCACATCACTCAAGTTCACAAGAGCCACGAGAAAAATAACCCTTTGCTATGTACAGAACGCTATTTTGACGCCAATGAATTTTCGTTTAAAAGCCGCGACCAGGAATTTCGAGCACAAGAGTGAGGTTGTGACAAGGACGAGCAGATGGCGGGCAAGCAGCAAGGTCGCGGCCACAGATGCCCTCCGAGATGTGGACTATTATTGTTTTTACCGCGTGGACCAAGTCAAGAGCTGCGCGAGCGCGTGACGCCACAGTCAGGAAGTGATCAAACTTGGCACCTCTGAGCCATATGGCAGCTCTGTGGGACCTGTGAATCTATTCAATTCTCTCCGGACGTCCTCAAAGGATTTCTGGTACTTTCAAGAGGGGTTTATCACCTTTTTGTGATGATCTTTATAGTGCGTTTAACTTTACGCGAAGATAGTTTTCTTTCAATTAAGGTGCGCTTCGTGCTTTACTGACTGGCCTCATGTTGGTCCACCACCCTCGACCTCCTGGTAATTGGTCCTTTGTTTTGTTGATCAATTTTGTGCATCGCAACTGGTAATAAATAATGTTTTAGGGCTCCCGCATTACCCGTGGCTTCACTTCTGATGCTTCAAGAGGGAGATAAATATATCAAACTCGAGGACAGAATGCTTTCAGTCCCCCTTATTTATGGGCTGCGTCCGGGCTTCATCACTGCGGTAAATGCGCTTGCATGTTCGCTTGCATGGCGGTGCCATGCATGCTCAAGATTTACGATTTGCCCCTTAAAGGACGTATCTGATACTTTTTACTCTTCGAAGAGATAGGTACAAGAAAATTGTTTTGCACAAATTCGTTTTATGAGTTAGTGCGTGTTAACGATTTATCTACAACCTAGATCTCACTTTGTTGTAAATTGAATTTTTAAATCCTTTTTCATAATTCGAAAATTTATGAGGAATATCACGATGACGTGCATTTTTTTTCTATTGACTGGCACCTGTCTTGAATACAAAATAAGTTTTGCATTGCACGCGCACCTGTGTGATAGAGCCAGCAACATGCCTTTTGTTTGGATGACGCACATGTAGTAGGAAGATCGTTTGCCTGTTCTCGTCAACCCATCGTTATTTTAACATCATTTGTAACTGTGAAACTCTGAATAACTAGCCCCACGTCAGCAAAAATTTTAGCTGAGTAGCTATATACTCTATCTAAAACATCTTTTAACGTCCATTTGGGATGTATCTAAATCTCGTTGATGATGTCAGACGAATTAGGAAGCTATGCAAACTGCTGGAGACTTTTAAAAATAATTCAATTCTTCTCACCACATTCTTAAGAATTCGTTAATGTTCTGTTTAGAGAAAAACACAGCACCCTTCCACCTAGATAAAAATATAGAACACTATGATTCTCATGCACGTCATTTCGCCTCTGCATCCTCTCATGCGCTTCTATTATTGTTATTAGGACTCTCCTGTTACAGGGAGTGCAAAAATATTTATCTCTGTTTACTTTCCCTCTAGGACTCCACGGCGCTGATCCGGCGTAAACGTTCCCCCGAGACTCTGCGCCGACCCTCGCGCTACATGACACGACCTGTGCCCGTCTACAACAGGGCTTATGGGGTCGACTTTAAGGTGAGTCCGGCAACAGGGCTTATGGGGTCGGCTTTAAGGTGAGTCCGGCAACAGGGCTTATGGGGTCGACTTTAAGGTGAGTCCGGCAACAGGGCTTATGGGGTCGACTTTAAGGTGAGTCCGGCAACAGGGCTAATAGGGTCGACTTTAAGGTAAGTCGGACAATAGAGGTTATGAGGTCGACTTAGGGGCGAGTCCGTCACCATGGGATCGACTTTAAAGGGACTTCGTCAACTGGGCTTACGGGGTCGACTTTGAGGTGAGTTCGTTATCTAACATTATGGGATCGAGAGGTGCACCTGTCAACTGGTTTTAAGTCTCAAAGTAAGCCCGTCAATAGAGCTGTTGACATCAACTTCAAAGTTAGCTTATGAACAGGAATGATGTATCATCGTGAATTCATCGACAGAGCTCATGGTATCGACTTCAATGAGTTCGTGTCTCTGAAAAATATAGCCAAGCATGGCTTGAGTCATTTACAGTAACGTGCGAGTTTCAAGTTTGAATGCAAAATATTTATGTACCTATAATTTTTTTAGGGACAAAAATGCAATCTGAAATTTAGGGTAAATATTTAGGGTACGTAACAACACTTGGAAAATAAATGGTTTGTAAATGGAAAGATATGGAGAGATATTTAGAACATGCGGAAGTTAAAAATAATAAAAAAGTTTACGAAATAAAATTTGCTTTAAACTAGCAGGTGTTGCCTGAATATTTGAAAGCACTGTGCTTTGTGTAGACATAGACTTTGGAGAACTCTGTCTAATAGACTGTGTCTTGGAGAACGGTCAGAAATTCCTGTAGAAGAAATAAATGTGAACGGAAAAACGGGAGTTGAAAGATAAAAATGCTCTCCTAGTTTAATTAATCGTGGCATTTACGTTGGCTGGACTACCTCATCAACTTAACAAAGAGCCAGAGCTCATGAACTTAACATCAACTCAGCACATTCCGGATCAACGTCCTTGTTCACTTCTCCATTCACGTACATGGCTGAAGTTGTGAATTTCATTCACGTACATACAGGGCTAAACATGTGTATTTTATTTACTAGCGCCTGAATGTTCCTCTTCCAATCGATTTTGGTTCTGAGAGCGCTCAAACTCAAACAGTTTATTCAAGTGAAATTTGAAAGCATTTTATAAATTTATTATTGCAAATTCATGTGCATGATCACATCGTTGTTTATTTCAGATGAACAAGAACGAATGAGAATTTGTTACTTGGGTCTTTGCTTCACCTGTGTTTGTGTTTGTATTGATTTATGATATATTTTAAGAACACGAGTGCTAAGAGCTATATTTATAAAAATTCCTGCAGCATTTTTAGAATCCGCGTGCGTGTATTAAATGCCCACGGGTTAAATCAGCCTACGCAAATCAACTTCGTTGGATGCCTTGAATTTCAGCTATTTTCACACATAAAAGTAAGGATGCAATTCGTTCTCCAGCGTACGCATCACTCACAGCAGGTGCGAGATCAAGCAGCTTTCTATTTAAGGAAGCACTTGGGCAGTGACAGGAGCTAAAGGCGCTTCTGTACCTGACATGAGAACGGCTCCGCCCTCGCCCGCCTGCTGCAAGGGTAACGTGGGCCAGCACATGGCCGGTAAGAATACAAGAAAGGCACGTTTTCTGGCCAAAGTTATCACCTGGGACCTTTTCAAATAAAATTTGGCAGTATTTATTAGTCCTTTGGCCAGAAAGAAAGTCACCTTGGCGCCCGAGAATTGCCGGGTCGTCAAGTGCACCGCTTGACGCTGCGCCTTATCTAGGCAAACAAGACAGGCTGCCTCGCCGCTTGGAATTCCTGTGCTTCCTTTTCGCGTCTGGTCTTCGTGGCTCTCGAGCTCTTCACTCCAAATATTTATAGGCTACGGCTAAATATTCTCATGCTCGTCGGATAGTTCGCAACCTATCGAACTTGTTAGTTTTTAGTTTTTGTCTTTGGTGCTCGTTAAACTGTGCTCCCCTGTTGACTGATCACGCGGGAAAAAAATGGACATCTTAATCACCTGGTTTTTAAATTATTCCTGAATGTTTAAAACAGGTTTAGTTTTACTAAAACAATAACTGCCTTCAACGTTTACATTCCCCAACGAGTTAGCTTAATTGATCTTATTGCAAATATTCACCAATATTAGCCATCGCGAAACCAATGCTGTAGCCTGATGGCTGAAAACAATCTTTACCTCATCAGTCTATTTTGAGATCACTTTGTGACAGCGAGCTGCTCCTGGCGCCGTGTGGCTGCTGGGATGAGGTGCTTCCAGCATAGCAATGCATTTGAAAAACTTGTTCCTTAACTCTGTCAGAGTTGAACATTACTAAAATCTACGGAGTTCCTTTCCCTCCTAAGATTAGACGACCAATATACAAGCAAAACAATCACGATGCTCAAGAAAAACTTAAATTGGAGTGTTTGTTTGCGATACATAGCTTGAGTTCCAGAGTACACTTAGCAGGCAAATTTGAAGAATTCAAAGTGAAACAATGCATTACTTGTAAAATAATTAGGTGTTTTTCAGAAATTAATAATGTAGCAGAAAAACATTCATTTCTAAATATTGCGTTCAGTTTTTAAATCGAATATATTATGGAGTCGGTTGCTGGTAACTTCTACCTTCAAATGGTCGAATAATTTAGTCGTGAAAGCAATGGGTTTTGTCCATCTGAATGATTTGAATCTTAATTTCAGTGCAAAAATCAATCGTTTTGCGATTAATATCATGGTTCTGTAACAGTATTTTTTGCATTCTCTAAATATTTTGGGGAAATATACGTATGAATTTGTGAAAGATACTTTCGATAAATTTGTCGGGTGTTATTGAGATAATTCGTTCTTTCATGTTCACTGTAACCCTATTTTTTTACAAAACATTGGTTGTTGCCTTAACTTCAGGGTGCAGCAAACAGCGCGATTTCTCGAATAATTTGTTAAAAAGAACTTTAAATAGACAAAGTTCAACGTTTTAACTGAACTTAGCATACGAGATGTGGTTCGTGCCTCAGGACCAGGGCTTCGTGGTTACCAATTGAAGCAGTAGCCACTTGGCTCGGTCGCGGCAGATGCACACGAACGTATAGGGATGACGATGAACCGCCCTAAAACGAAGTCTCCACGAAAACTACAGTAAGTGCCGTTAGTCGCCCTCATTCCAAGGTACACCCGCATTGTGACAAAGTTTCCATTTAGGTACTTGAAGTGATGCTTTTAACGCAGGTGCTAGAGTTATGTTAGCCTCTTGGCCTACGATACGGAGACACCAGGCTCTGTACTGACATTTGTCATTATTGCTGGTACTGCTGATGCATTGTTTCAAAACATCTGTTGTCCTATTGGTATACTTCTGTTGAATTGTTGAAGCCCTTCTGTTACATTATTAGTGTACTTCTGTTGCACTGTTGGAACACTTATGTAGCGTTATTGGTATGCTTTCATTGCTTTATTGCTGCACTTGTGTTGCGTTATTGAGCAGCGGTTAGCTGCTATGGCGTCAGGATTTTCCCCAAAATCTCAAATAAACTGAACCCCTGAATGATTGATTCTTCGTTAAATTTCATATGTGCTCGAGTTTATAAAAAATATTTTGACATCAATTATCGACGCAACGCCTCAATTTATCATAATCCTTTTAAAATTGTTAAGCTCTACATTTTACTCAATTGTTTGACTCCTAATGGTATAAATGCATACACGTAAAAAGAATATACTGCATCAGCCGTTTCTGTTTTTCTCAAATGTACGAAATGATAAGTTTGTGCAGGTATGCACGCATTTTTGCTCATAAAAAGTTTTGTGAAAGAAATTTATAAAGAAACAATTACAAATGCAATACTGTTCATATTTTTCTTTTTAATTATCAACACACATGATTTACTGACACTCTTTTGATTTCGACATTATAGACTCAACTTTCTATTTTTGAACCGTTCTTTTCTGAAATTTGAACACATTTCTCTATTATTCTCTATGATGTTTTTTTCCATCATCCACTTCAACTTGAGACATACTGAGTATGTTATTCAATTACACATATGTTGTTTTATATTATTCCACATGACAATTAAACATCAATCTATGACAGCAATCTGCTAAGTTGCGACATTCTGTTTCTTCGTCAAATTTCCGAAAACGGATTGCCGAAAATAACGGCACCAAGATGAGAAACGATAGTAAATCCAGGGTAGTTCTCTTTGTACATTGTAAGTAGGCTTCAGTATTTCAATTGCGCTAAGTATGTAGATAAATTGTATTTTTTCCAAAGCCACATTACGGTGCACCAAACAGACTACGAAATCGTTTGGTGTCATACCGACGTTAGTCTTTAGCAAAAATTCTAATTCCCACGATCCTGCTTACCTGTTTACGTATTGAAAAATATCATCATATCTCGTACAATTGTGTTGAAAAAATTTTGAACGTTTATTTTCCCGAACCGTCGACTTTTCGCAATTTAGCTGCGAAATTGTGCGTGGAAGTTGCGCTTTTATTATATTCATGATACATATGTTACGCACATTTATTATATGTTATGCACTCCATAACATATATTCCCATCCCAGAATTTGATAGACGCATTCAAGTTTCATTCCTGTTTTCTGCATCAATTTAGTTGCACCAAAAATGAATCAATTTTTTTAAATTTTATTTTACACTTGAAGGGCTGTATTTGTAATACCTTCGTAAATGCTCCTGTGTCTTACAGCGTAGGTGTAAAAGAAACGGCTAGCGAAAATTCATTTCGGATGTAAAAAATGGTAAAATTCCTCTTAACAAGCATGTTCCAAAGTTTTCATCGCAATTTGTGTGAAGAGAAAATAAATGTGAATGTAAATATAATTTCCTTATACGATCGTTCGAATATCCCAAGACACAAACGTGAAATTTGCACCGTGTGGACAAAAAAATATCAGACAAGGCAACGAAATTGAAGTGTATTACAATGCACTAGTTGGCACTAACAAATAAGTAGTCTCGTTTATTAAAGTAACGCCGGAGTTACAAGCAGAGCTAAGTGAAGCACGTTTCGCATCAGTGACAGTGTTCGCAGGCAGGACAAGAGAGAGAAGACACTGTTCCTTCGAAGCAGGTGTCAATTAGAGTCAAGCACAGGCCTTGTATCACACGACCAGGTGATAAAAGCTACTGCTTCAAAATGAACCGCGGACTAAAGATTTGAAGTTGCAGCTTGAGAGGCCGGGTAGTCAGCCACTAGAGGTGGGAGAGCGGAGTCTCACATCACTCAGAAGTAACTACACGCTCCCTACATCGAGTGCGTGCCCCCGCATGCCTTCACACTGAGCCTCGCTCTATACGGCACTCCTGCGCCATGCAATTACAAGCCTCCATTTAATGGCCTGTTCGGCTCTTCTTCTTCCACGTCGCTGCAGTGCATAGGATGAGTTAGTCTAAAGTATTTCCCCGGCAATAGAAGCCGTTTTTAAGAAATTAATTGTTGTACTGAAACTGATCATTAATAGGGTACACGTATTACTCCTCACGTGCTGCAACCATTCTTTAGATATTAATGCTTGATGACGTGGAGGATAAAAGGCAAAGGTGTTTTTTACTTCTCTACACTATGATTGAGATTTAGACATTGACTTTCATTTGTATATATATCAATTGTTTATTAACGTAATTCATTGATGAATTCATGAACTCTTGAATCCGTAAACTTAACAAATGATGTAGTTAATGAACATTCGTGTGAATGGTAGGTGATTGTTTGTGTGAATTTCAATGAATGTAATCGTATAACATAAATGTCATGCTCAATAGATGTACACCTTGTACGAGTTTCAGTGCTTGAAATACACAAAATTTAGTTAATTGTGCATCTTCATGTGGTATTCGCTGCATGATTAATCCATACGTTCGTCAAAAGAACGAAGTTGCTTATTTTAACTTCAGCTTTAGCTCCTCAATCGATGCTAAAACATGTATTCTAACATCATCCGGAACGCTGGAAGTAAGGATTTATATTTTGGTTTAGAAAGTTCCTAGCTCAATACCCTACGATGGAGCAAAGGATTTATCACAGAGGTAGTTACTCTGGTAATTATAGAAAACGGAGAATGTTAGATGGAGAAGATATAGGAGAAACCCTTGTGCTTAATGAGCTTGCATTTCACTCTTACCCCATTGTTTGAGAAGCTGATTTATTATTGCGATCACAAGGCGACTGTAAAAATGAGCTGATCAATAGAAGAGTATTTCTTCTTAAAATCTATTTCTGAAACCACACTCAAATGACAACTGAATTCACTTCTTCATTTCAACGCCGAAAGCGTAACGCAAATAGCCTGCATGCTTCTTCTGCATTTCACACCCTAAGCATTAAAATTTAAGCATCCTGGAGCATCTGGTCGTGTCACAACTTCGGAATAAAAAACGCAGGCGGGACTAGCGCCCATGAGCTCAACAACGGTCGCATCGGTGCAGATTTTGGCAGTATTTTAGATGTTGACCGACTCTTTCTCGTGACGGCGCATGTTTTGGCAGTATTTTAGATGTTGACCGATTCTTTCTCGCGAAAAAGCAGGTTGTCACTGTTTGCCGCAGGCATAATTAGTGTGGTGTAACTATGCGAGCTGGTATTTAGGATACCAACACCAGTGCGAGGGGATTTTGCACGTTGTTTCTGGCAGCTGATGTGTTTGTAACTTGTATCATGTCTGGAAGTGCAGCTTGCCTGTAGCTTGCAGCATACTTTTGATTAGTAGCGTGCCTGAAATTGGCAGCCAACCAGTTACATGTACCTTGCCTGTGATTGGTTGCACACCTGTAACTGGCAGTTTGGTGCAATTAGCAGCGAGTGATAGTTAAGCCAAGTGTTAGCTGATAGTGGCGAGACATATATGCGTTCAAAATTCCTCCTCTGTCAAGCCTCTTCATTAGTTGGCAAGGCCACGAAATGCGTTGACGTCTTCTACGTCTAACTCCTTATACCATCAACAGCAAGATCTCGAGAGCGGAAAAACTTCAAAGCCTCTCCTTATGCGCGTATTATATGTATAGACTTGCCTGTAATGGCTTCTCTTCTTTTCTCATGTTGGAAGCGAGTCATTGTGTACACCAAATTATTTGGATTTACGTTATCAAACTTGTCAAATGCTTACTGAGTATGTTTTTTTTATAAAATTCGTCCTGAATTGTAATAAAGCCAGCTTTTAAAATTAGGTAAATCTTGATGAGTAACGATATTGAAGAAGCTTCATAACATGAGTGACGCAAATCAATGTTTCGAGAGTTTTTGTATGAGATTTGCTCTCAGTTTGCTGATGTGTCTCGAACAAATAGAGCGCAAGGCCAAGCAGCAGTGCTTGCTCTTTAAGTAACAAGTGTATTCTTTCGGTCTGACGTTCATTTGTATTGCTACATGACTTGTGCTCCTCACGCTACAGCGGACATCTTTCGTCATTTCTGTAACACACATTGAAATTCAACTTTATTTCAGTGTTGCTGCTTTTAACCAATGTGCTTTTAAAATGCACTGATGCTGTATAAGAATCATAAACAAAGAGAGTCTACTTCTAAATGTTTTTCAAAAATAAGCTATTTTATTATTGATCTATTGATATATTAGATTAATATTCTAGGGTTAAAAATTCGATCGATTCAGCATTCAACAAGCACGACCTTCGTATCAATTATTGCCTAAAAATACACCGAGTTCACGTAGGATGATAATTTCATGTTCTCACCCTACTTAATTCTGATTAATAACAGCTTGAAAAGCATATGCTCTGTCCGATGTCTCTTCAATTAGTGAAACTGAAGTTCTTTCGCAGGATCATTAACACTTTCTGACACCACCCGTCAAAGGAAATCATAAGATAGCCCTTATTTTCACTGATTTGCTTTGAAACGGATTTTATTCTAAAAATCAAGTTCACTTAATCCCTAGATGACTTTGGATTAAGGGAATAAAAATTTTGTAAAATGCCTAATATTTTCAAAAAAGAATTGACGCCAGATACGTAGTGTGCGAGAGGCTAAAAATCTTGTTCTCCTCTACAGAACGAAGGTGACGGTCTCAAGCTCTACAGCTCGCTGCAGAACGCGGACGACGTAAACAGCATCGACGGTTCGATCGAGAAGCAAAAGTCTTCGGAAGTGAGGTACTGCCACCGTCAAAATTTAATTCCTTCACTTTCCGTACATCACTTTCCGTTATGGTGTTCAAATCATAATATCAACTGGTTGAAATCACGAAATTGTGGTGTTCTAGCAGTTTATTAAAAATAGCCAAATCCTGTGACTGCGATCAGCAGTGCCTGACTTTATCATTTATCCTTTATCGTAGATTTATTTGATTGTCTTCCACTAACTTGTTTTTTTAGGCGTCGCCGACCTCCACCTGCATCGTTCCTCAAGAGCGGAGACAGAATCCGGCGCCGCAGACCTGCTGTCAAGGTTAGCATTGTACCATATTGATCGTTGACATATTCTCAGTTTACTGCAGGATCCAAATAAATTAGCTCTCTTTTATTTTCGGAGGTTGAATTTCTCTGCCTTTCCAAAAAGTTATTGTCTAAAACTAAATCAACATCCGATTCAGTTCTCATCTGAAACGTTCACATTTTTTTTTGTTCAAGCGAACTTTGTGCTGTCTAGTCTATGATAGCGTTGTAGAATTGTTCATCTTTTTCATTATCTTCATGTTATCAAGCTCATTTTATGAACCTGTCTTGAGAATAGTAGGTTTTGTTTCCTACCAAGTTTCACGAACAGAAAGTAGGTTGAGGGAGTACGAAGCGACTGTTATCAGGTAAAGTCACATAGTTCGTATTTTCACTAACTCATTGTTAACAAACTTTGTGTGTAACAGGCCAGAGGAACCAGTTTTGCTTTATAATTTATTTCATGCTGTACATAAAAATTTTAACATGTATTTTCCGACTGTTATTGGTACTTCTTGGGCTATCCGAACAATTGTTAAGTAACTAACGCAAGAGTTCCAAACATGGGCGCAACTTTGTATATGAAATTTTTCTCAGGAACTGATTTCATGGTTGTCCGCTACACATTGACTTCAACAGAAGATGTAGTTCATCTTTGACGTTATGAACGTTTTTGAACTTTCTTCACAAACCTGAACCTCTCGGTTTTTTCCTGAAAAAATTTATTTAAATTCATTTGGAGCAGCTGCATTAGACTTCTCTCGTTTGGTCTATGGATTTAAATTCATGGCAGACCAGCGTACCTCACTTGTTCTGTTTCTGAAGGTTGAATATTTTAGTATATCTGTATGACAATTTTAGTAACAGTGTTTCTGATTAGCCAGTGTGTACAGATGTCGTACTCTGTTAAAAGTGTGCGCAATGTCCCCTATGGTTTTTTTGTAGTTCAGTGCAATAAGAGGGGTTTAAGGTCAATTCACAGCACTGTATTACGTCAAAAGTTCTCTTACAACTCTCAGTTCAGTGGAGTAATATCTACACACACATTACTGCGGTGAGAACTGCCTAAAGGCGCTGCTGGTACATTAGCCAGTGGGAGCCCATTCAGTTCGGTGCCTCTCATTGGAGTTGCCTCTCGGAATTACTGCAGAGGTGTACTGACCACAGTGCCGTAAATCTCTGTAAAAGCGGACATGATATCCATATCGCTGCGGAGCCACTGCTGCATCACGCTATTAATAATGCACCGATGCCGAAGCAGTACTGTGCTGAATTTTAACGGGGTTATGCTTATTATGCTGTCAACTACAATGAGCAGAGTTGTGTTCTTACGTGCTGATAAATTATTCCTCCTAATATTAGTAGACAAAACATCAAGGTCTTACGCTTTTATCGGTATGACAAGGTTATCTCAGAGCTAAAAGAATTGAGATGATTATTATTCTCTGTGATAAAATACTCTTCTCATGAAACTTAAATCCCTTTGGTCCGAAGATGCCAGTGTATATTGTTGACAGCATTCGACACCTATTGAATTCACTTGCATACAAGTCTGAAGGTCTGAGACTTTTTTATTTGAAATGTACACCACGAATTGCGTGCTCATTATTCTCGACGTGATTTTCTGTTCAAGCAGGAAACATGTGCAGTATATTATTACGCTCTCTGTGTATGGTTATGCTCTGTTCATAGTTTTGACCGCACCTCACGGATAAAATTCATAATTACTAAGGCAACAGATCACATGCATTTGTCAAAACATAAATTTTTCTTGGTGCTTTTATGTGCACAAAGTAACGTGTTGATGCTTCCAAGGCCTCTCAAGTAATTCACACACAGTACAGAAACGTAAATAAAGCCCTCATAACAGTTGAATTTGCTTGATTCATCACGAAATTTTTGAACCGAGGCCGGTCTTGAGTCACGAACTGGTTGCAATAGGGCGGGCGCAGCGTTGTGGTGACAAGTGACAGAACACACACGGCCGATAGAAAAAAAATGTTTTGCTACTGCCGGCTTACTGACAAGGTTTCAAGGTTGAATACTGCAAAGTTTTTTTCTGCTCAGCTCGAAAAACTTATAAAGTCATAAGAAGGAGTAGCATATCGATAGTTTTAATTTTAAAATAAATCAATTGATTTCGCTTCAAGTCTTACTCATTCCGATGCTCCAGTTTGCTCAGCTCATTCAGGAGCAGTTGAAAATGTTCAGTACTGTAAGTACGGACCTCATCATTACTGGTACTTGCTCAATCGAAATCACTGCAATCGAAGTAGGTCACAGAAAGCTTGTACATCCTGTGATGATGACATTATTGTCTCATCTTCAAGACCATGCCCTACACTATCGATTTTTTCTTGTATATATTTCAGAAATTAAGAACAATCCGGAATTATTCATGGTAACTTCCTGAACGAACATCTTCAATTATCAAATCCATTACTAATTAGTGAAATAAACACTCAAAAATACATCCATAATAGCTGATCAAAAGTATTTATCTGAATTATGTAAATAGTACATGGACGTCATTTATTGACTATTGCAGTCCTCTCAATATTCTTTACTATGAGTCATCATGCCTTGTTTTCTGAGTGTCTATGTGATTTTGTAGTCAAGGGACTTCAAATGTCTCTGATTTTTACAGTACTTATAACTAATGTATTACTTCTCGCCATTTCTCCATTTCTCTCTCTCTCTCTCTCTCTCTCTCTCTCTCTCTCTCTCACTCCTTTTCTCTGATTTCTTGCTCTTCTTTATTAATATCCTTTATCAAGTTTGGAGCAATACAAGTGTCACTATTCATACCGAAGAAAACTTCTAAAGCTTCAATTGAGAGATTTTCTACCTCGAACTATTTCAATAGCGAAAGCATGTGGCGCTTTGATCAGCTGTCGATAAGATCTAGTGCTCGGGATCCAGTCTGCGCGAGCGCACCACGGTTATCTGACATCGATCAGTGATTCAGCGCTTCGAGAGACCCGCAAACTAAATTTCTCTCCTCTTGAGAAGCTTTTCCATTTTCACCTTGTTGTGTCAGGCAAAACTGCCCGTGCAAACTTGCAATGCAGGTTACCTAGCACCCTTGCACGACCTGCAGCGATCAAACAAGCCTTGCTAGACTCGTTTTGACCTTCAGTATTTCTTCAGTTGTATTTTGTCATCAGCAGTGACGCCTCAGTTTCTTGATTTGCGATCCATTGCTCAAGGAGTCCGCAGCAATAATAAATAGCCAAATGCATTCATATAATGTTGCTGCAGTACAAAATGTGTGGTGCAGTTTTTTTTTTTAAATCAGGATGTAGCTACAGTCACAGAAGTGTGTTCTTAGTCGATGATTATTTATATCACTCAAGAATAGGAGTGCAGGACCATGAATGCATTTCTCGGGCTTTCAGACATTATGTTATGGTAAACCATAAATAGAGTTAACCTTCAATCGCTGTAATTTACAATTTTCATGTCACATCCACACTACAACTCTTTATGAAGAGAGCGTTCCCCAGGATCTGTTTTGTGTATCTTCTTCATTTCCTGCAGGTGACAAAGGGTCTTACATTTTTCGCTCGATCCATTTTTTGCTTCTGTTCCGTCCGAGGTAACCATGAACAAATGAAATGTGTTAACTGTGTGCGATTATGGCAATCAACAATTCTGTTCAAATTTTGGACTGAATTCTTCAATTAGCTTCTGATCTAAGCAGTTTCAGTGGCATCATGCTTGCCTTTTGCCTATTTATCTGTGAAATTCGAATTTTTAAGTGATTGATTACGATATAATAATATCAATTATTTACTAAAATTATCCAGAGAATATTTACAATGTTCGTTAAAAGATCTCTGTCTCGGCCATCAAACGTTCAAAAGACCATACTTATTTTTTTTACCTCAGCAATTGAGCTATGATTTAATAAGCTTTGACCACCGAAAGAGCTTTGATTGAATTAGCCTTTTTATTCCTAATTATTAAGTTACTCAACGTTTTTGAAGTTCAAGAAACTATTATTTCAGATTCTCTGGTGTTTTAAACTTGAAATCAAAACTGGCAGTATCGCGCTTTTTTAAATGCTGGATTTTTTGTGCATCATTTTTTGGGTACAAACAATGGCAAAGTAATATAATGAAATGACTCTTAAAACATGCATTCAGACGTCCTTCTACTCGTACGTTCGAGTACCTCTTGCGTGGCACCGCTGGAAATACACGCTGCCACTGTAAAATAGCCACGCTTTTGTTCTTTCCGCTTTTTGAGTGACGTAAGCGCGACTGAACTGCAGCGTCACTGTGATCCTTTCTTGCGTTATTTGTACATTCCACTAACCTGTTGCCAGATTTTCAAGCAATTAACGTCATTGTAGTCGCACGGCCGGCAGCGAAAGTTCTTCCGTGGGCCTGGCTATACTACGTGTGTTTTTTTTAGCCACGACTCACAAATTTTATTTTAAAACAGCTCAAACGTTTGGATATTGGGGAAACACACAAATAACATCGCCAAATCCATAAAAGAATTTTTGTTGCGGGCTGTGCTGCTACGGCGATGTGAATTCAGTTAAGATCTGGCCATTGTTGCCCTGGTGTACGGGTTACTTGATCTCGCTGAGCGACACTTCTAACTCATGTTCCATAACCCCACGTCTGCAGAGTCTCGTGTCTTCTCGTCAGCCACCGACCCCCTCGGGCGGGCTCGTCAAAAACAATGACGTTCTGTACAGGGAGTCTCTTTACAAGGTACCGTACTCTTAACGTCCGCCTCCTCGTGTCACGCCGTTGGAAGCGGTTTGTATGCATCAATATTACGAGCCTGCGATCTTTTCTGACTATTTAGAAGTGTCATTCATACCATCAGCAGTGCTGTATAATGAATCGCGCGTGCTGGATTTCAATAAAGAGATAAAAGAGACTGTCATATTTTCGAGGGTTGTATTTTATGGTAAAAGAAGGTCCTCATACCTCTTTAACATCCTGAATCTTCGATCTAGTTTCTCAAATCTATGATGTCGTTCTACTCTTGGACTAATACAATATACTATACTTGATTTTTCGAGCTCATTAATACAAAACCTGGTTATTTTTTGAAAGCCATTTCTTAACAATATTATGCATTTGTTTTTGCATTTCATGTAACTCGAGGGTACGAGTGTCTAGTAAAAACATCGGTTTCCTTCAATTTTTTATGTTCCCATGAAATCAGCAAGGCAGTAATAAAAAATCGAAACACAATTCAACTGACAACGCACATTTCCCCTAAGGCGTTTAATCTCTTGATTTCCTACAAATGAGATCTGAATATATTTGATCGGACTTTTTCTTCGTTTAGTATTATTTATGATCAGACAGTTTACCTTGGCTTTGTTAGCTCATATAGGCGCGCTGGGCAAACCCGGCTGTCACGCCCATGTTTGCTGCTGCACGACGTCTCATCGAACTTCGCGCGAGTACCTATTTGCTCAGGACACTCCCGTACCTACGCATTAGAGGACGTTGGAAACTTGAAAAAAAATCAAGTATAAATTTCTCATGAGGAAATCACCCCTCGCTCTCCGTTTTAACAGTGTGCGACACCGTGTCGTAGTAAACAAGTTAAGTGTCACGTGTGTGTGCTTTTCACAGGACACGCCCGGGGACGACGCTTGGGACGATGCCGTGTCCAAAGTGAAGCAGGGCACCTCGTCTCCTGCCTACCTCTCCCAGTCTGCGTCTGCCCCTGTCTTCGTGGCTCAGGTCCGGCTCACCACAGGGCTGACTTACATGCATTTTTTCTGGCAAAACTTCTCGAGTTTAAGCCGTGTTCGATTATGATTTTGACAGAAAGACTGCTCATCGTCTGGCGAATCTGTTGGGTTACCAGATGCTGAGTGGTTTTTATTTTATTTTAAAGAAAATTTGGAAATTTTGATCTCACAAAAGCTAGTCAGGTTCATTGCTCCTTATTCACGAGAGTGATTAAGTTGCTTTTTCAATTTTTATAATGTGAATTCGCTGTTTTGATCAGATTTTCGTGTCTCGAGTAGGATTGTCCTTCTCATAGATGACTTGTTGATGAAACCTCGTACTGGAGAAACTTTAGTTTATGATAGTCTAGCGTAGAAATTGAGTACCTGATCGAGAAATAATTTTTATTTCTCATTATTTCGAGGTGCGACTACATTAAAATTTTGCCGTTCTATTATGCTGTTCTGGCTTGCTGGCGAAATGAATATTCCCGAAAACTTTGTGATAATTTTGATAAGTTTTCACTGCTCTTTATTTATACTGAAGGACCTGCATTAGAATTTTTGGTCATTGTTAAATCTACTATTTTAGTGTTTATTGTTTTTTTTGTTCTACCAAGAAACCTAAATAAATAAATGGACGAGTGAGGTACTTTCCAATCCCTTGCTTTGTCAAGCATGTTCGTAGCCTATAACGGACTACACGCAGCAGTGCATGGTAATTATGATTATAAAGGTTATGCTACAGAAATGATTGCCATCAATAATTCATATACTACGAACATTCATAAAATCATTCCCGTTATGAACCGGGAAGAGTATACGAAAAAATACTTTGGTATACAAAAGTAGAATTGAAATATTTTGAAGAGTTACCATCAAAGTAGAAAACCGTATCAAAAGATTAGAACAATTTGCTTGCTAGAATAGTTCTACTCTCTCCAGCGTTCTGCGGGTAAAAGATACAATAGTCATTCCAGTATTAAATGTGGAACATGTTAATAACTTCATTTTGTATTGAACAGAGTAATTTTTATCTTATTCTTCAACAATAGATTCCTTTATACTGAATGTATGTTCTTTGCATGTTTTAGGCACAATGAATTTGAGAAGTGTGCATTCACTGTATTACTTTGCTCAGAATTTTGACCTGAGCTAATGACGTATATTTTCGAACCTCATAAGAGCACTCTGTATGTTCTCATTATCTTTTTCATAGCTTGTTATGTTTTTGTTACGTGAATAAATATATTTTATCAAAATATTGTCAGGTTTTTTATCATTTTGATTTTTCACGTCTATTGAAATTATGGATTCATCTTGCGTAGATTTTTATTCTGATACTTTACATGATACAGTTCTTAACTATTTAAAACGCTTCTCCAACATGCTGCCATTTTTCGCAACTGTCTCTGTAAAATTTTTAAAAATCTAATTTTATGTATAAATTGCCTTCATTTATTTCTTCATACCTTATCTAACCGAATCATTAATAGTCGATTATATGCCCTGAAATGATAACTAATATTTTTTGTACATGTAGTGCTTGATTAAGAGTTGACATATAAGTGTTTCCTTCATTTTTATATACAAGCCCGTAACGTTGGTGAAGATTTCACATAACCAGACAACTCTCAACTGCACAAAATGGGCTTTCAGCATGCATTGACCGCTGCAGCCTACCGTAAATCGTCGGTCTGGCATACCTGATGTGGCTCGTGATTTGCCGGTCTTTTTTCGGTATCATGCGATCTTACTCGTACTTTGGCTAAAAAAAATCTTATGCGTTCCTGTGGATAAAAATATCTGATGCGTTTTACAGAAGCGCAGCCACATCCGCAAAAGACCGCGCAAGAAGAACTCTGTCCGCCGCCGTCGAGGTTCCCGCACCACCGCAGCTCACTTCAACGGCCTGCCTGACGCGACCGGTGAGGCGCCTTTGTTGCTGGACTTGTCTTTTTTTACTTTTTTCATCAAACTTTTGCAAATGTTTGAACTCGTATGTTGCATGTGAGCTTGTGCGTTGTTTGCTGGCCCTGCACATTATTTATTGGGGCTTGTGCGTGGTTTACTGGGCCTGCTCATTATTTATTGGGGCTTGTGCGTTGTTTACTGGGTCTG
>JACJUY010000828.1:95148-110568 GCA_014220935.1 Platorchestia sp. MABIK | reverse complement strand
TTTACTGGGCCTGCACATTATTTATCGGGGCTTGTGCGTTGTTTACTGTTCCTATACATTATTTATTGGGGCTTGGCGTTGTTTACTGGGCCTGCACATTATTTATCGGGGTTTGTGCGTTGTTTACTGGGCCTAAACATCATTTATTGGGGCTTGGCGTTGTTTATTGGGCCTATACATTATTTATTGGGGCTTGGCGTTCTTTACTGGGCCTGCACATTATTTATTGGGGCTTGTGCGTTGTTTACTGGGCTTGTACGTTATTTAACAGGGTTTTAAAGTTATTTATAGGGCCTGTGTGTTGTTTGTTAGGGCTTATAAGTTGTTAATTAGGCTTACAAACTTTATTAGGGCCTGTACGTTTTTTACCGAGTTTCAAAGTCATTTTGTTGGCTTATGTGTAGTGTGTTGGAGTTTGTACTTTATTTATCGTGTTTGTATTTGGTTATTAAAGCTTGTACGTTACAGCGGTTGTGTCTTGTTTTTGAGGATTTTACGTTTTTATTTGGGGTTACCTAATTCTTACTCAGGCATCCAGTGTCTTAGTCAGTAAAGTGTTGAATGACATTGACGTGGATTAGAGATTTTGTCGTGGGGATGATATCGCTGCAAATGTGGGCACAGTACTCGTCGGTAACTAGTTTACTGACTTTGGGATTGTCCAGGAGCAGGGATGCATTGGCTCACTCGGTTTTAACGAAGTTATGTCTAAATCAGGGATATTCAAATAATTTAAACTCTGTCAAGCAAAACACTATGTTAGTGATGACAGAGAATAGGAGGGTGAGGTCACGAAGACACCTTCTTAATTAGAGAGCACAGGCTCCACTAACCGCGCGCGCTGGCACGACCGGAACGCAATCCAAGCGAGATTACTGTGAATGTCACTGTGTGGAGGTGATACAAAAATTTCCATGAAGGAAAAACCAAAGAATAATAGGAGGAGGTAGAGACATGGTTGTTTTCTGACTGTGTCTGTATATACGGAAAGTAAGTAGCATAGAATATTATACTTTGGAAAAGTATAATATTCGAAAATGAAGAATTGACTGCCGCACACTGTATTTCATTCAAGCTTACATAAATGGTGCTTAGTTAAAAGAGAAACGCAAGTAGACTTTTGGACCACTTCTTCTTACGTGGGCGACTCAAGGACTGCGATAAATAAGAAACTCTTTGATTAAAAAATTGTCATAAGTGGTAAAAATCGATTTATTATAAATCATCTTTATTTAATTTACTATACATTCTTTTAATTTAGTTTTCCATTTCATTTAATATCCCTGTACTATGAAATACTCAGCCAGTTGAAACGAAATTTCTTAACCATTTTCATTTCGTCATAAGAAAGCAATTCTCTGAGCAAGGTGACTGTGTTCAACTGCAAGTTACCATGTTTCTCATGAAATGTTGCCCGTACCAGGGAGTGACGGCGTGTGGGAGGCGGCAGAGTGGATGGAAGGCTTGGGTCTCACCTCCCGCTACAAAAGCGGCGGCGACCATGTCACGGTCTCCGAGCCCGGGATATACCTCCTCTACGCGCAGGTCAATTGCCACCTCACAGCCCGTTCGTTTATTTTTGTGATTGTTCGTGCGTTATCATCCGTCATTGTTGGTGGAATTAGGACACCGGAATTTCAGGATTTTTCCTCATTCTACACGATAACGCTGTTGACCGGTCGTAAATGCGGTGGGACTTTCGTTAAATACTGTAAATTTATTATCATAAAAAACAGTTATTTTAAGAGTACATAATTATAACGCTGGATTACAATGCTGAAGACAGATGATCTATTCATATACCTTAGAATAACTCTCAATATTTTTGTTCTCTATCAATTCCGACAGATTTTTATGAATTTCATGCAATGTTCTTCAAGACATTAGTTGCAATCTGACGGTACTCGACCCGATTTTCGTATTCTTGACCAAGCGAATAGTGAAAGTAATTCAAAAATTTTACCGGTGTTTCCATGGCTTTTAAAGACATCAGTTTTACACAACATGTTTACGTTTACCTTGTCTTGTAAAGTTCGGCATTTTTGTCTCTTTTTTCGCCATCATGAAAGGGCAAAATTTATTTTCATCCGTTCTGCTGCCGTACTCGTCAATTATTATCACGTGTATTTTGCAAGCCTGGTGATGTGGCTAGTGTCTGAATTTTAAAGGGGCTGGAAGGTTTTTTTACGATTTCCTTTGTTTTTGAAATATATAGACCTATAAGTAGATGAATGCATCCTATCATTTTAGTTTCATAAAAATATTTTGAATTGTGAGGAAAATTTTAAAGTTCTGGTACCGGGTATAATCTGCGAAACATTTTTTTAGTCTTTTTAAATGAAAGATTTTTAGGTTTACTACACCTTCAGTTTGCCTCATTGACATATTTTTAGAGTGGACATAATCCTCCCGCTAAGCCCGCAAAAACGACTTAATTCTTTCCAATTACGTATTAATTTCCTCCTCCCTCGAGCAGGTAAAGCTAGCCCTGACCAACCGCGCCGCAGGTTTCGACATCAAAGTGAACAGTCGCTCAGCCGCGTCCTGTGCCCACATCAGTGACTCTTACGCCTCTACCTGCTACACTTCTGCTGTTGCGTACCTGCCCAAGGTGAGGGGCCGCATTTTAGATTATATGCGTCGCTGTAGAGGTACCCCTGGAAGCGTGAGGTCTCCAAGTCGACAGTACGTGCTACAAGCACGTGGTGCTTTTCAATTTTGAAAAAAATAAAAAAAAATAGTTTATTTCCAATATAGATAGTACAAAAAAGATGGTACATCATTGGTTTTTAAAATATCTTAAAGTAAATACATTTATATGATACACACACATGATTATTGTAATACCCATGTCACTAGTCGAAAACAAATGATTGAGGGCAATGTATTCCTAATGTTGCTTAATCTACATTTGATGATATGTGTAATAACAATTATAAGAGACAACACAATTTCATTAACGATGCATTTTCTTTGTGGGGTGAAAACACTTTTGTCAGTTTACATGTACATGACATAAAGCTTTGGATTTGATGACATCAGGAAATAACATTAGAATTGCTTGTTTCGGCAGATGTTCAAAAATGTCATTTCAAGCCAATATGAAAAAATAAAAAATACAAGCATGAGGACCACGAAAATTACAAGTTTTGTTTTTCTAATTGCAACATTTTAACATTGCGGTTATTAGTTGATAAGCATCTTATTTCAGTATAAATGGGTAATCACACAACAAATTTACATTTTTTACTTACGCTATCGGTTGCTCCGCTATGATGACGTACTTTATTGAAAAATCCCGCGCTCTGGAACTGTTCCTGCAGTTTGATTTGATTATGCTCCGAAAAACCCTATGGACCTAGTTATTTCAGTAGTTATCATGCTCCGAAAAACCCTATGGACCTAGTTATTTCAGTAGTTATCAACCTCTAGTATCGAGAAATTGTGAGTCGCAGGCATCGTGATAATCATGACACCCTGGAAGAAAATCTGGCTGATCTACAAGAAGCAATCGTTGCCAATTCAAGGCTCCAGAATATTTTATTTATGAGCATGATGTACTATCTCTTTCATCAATCATTACATCACTGGAAATTCGATCCGTAGAGGGGCTTGGTGTACGGATCCCCGATATTTTGACGTCACAGTCAAAATATCGTCCTCTTGCGCATTGCTTCCGCTTCTCTTAGACGTCAATTCAAAAACTTGCCATCACGTTGATATGGGTCTCACTTTTTGGATGTCATTAAAAGATGAATTTTCATGACTAGAAACCCGTACCGTTTTTTGATTTCCATCTCGTCCGTTACCTGTGATTTCACTAGATGGATTTTCTGAACTGAACTACTTCACTGTGACGTTTTTATATTTGATCAGGCTTCACTATCTAAACTTTCCGATGCAAAAACAAAAATTTATGTAAAATTCTAGCCAGTTTGAGTAATTTTCTACCAAATAACATGATTTTTGGAACACTGGGGTGTTAGCAGAGTTCTACCTACTTTTGGCGACATCATTACACGCGACTTTAATTCATGAATGCTGCGACAAGATACGAGGTCTAGGCACTTCAGGGGACATCATATACTCAAACTTCATCATTTACACAACTCTCTGGTGTAAGTGAAATTGTATGCACTTTAGATAACGTCTTGTAATTTTACCTTATTTCCAGAACTCGGTGGTGAGAGTGGAGAGTCACACTCCCGAGTCACCCATACTGCGTCTACAGGACGGCGAGCAAGCCTCACTGGGGCTGATCAAGCTGCTGGATGCCCCAGAGTCCTACCACAAACTCTTCAGCGCATAATTATCGCTTGTCATCGGCTGTTCAGCGCCTCGCTATCGGCTACCACAAGCTGTTCAGCGCCTAATTATCGGCTACCTCCGTCTGTACAGCGCACAGTTGTCGGCTACCATAAGCTGTACAGCGCCTAGCTATCGGCTACCACAAGCTGTAGTGTCTAGCGATCGGCAATCACAAGCTGTAGAGCGCCTAGATATTGGCTATCATGAGCCGTTCAATGATTAGACGCTGTTCTTGCACACTCCCTGTACTGCGCTCGGGACTGAAGGAGTGTCATTTCACGGATTCATTTACAAAACTTTATCACTGTCATGAGTTCAATTCTGCTCTATCTAATTTGTTCATGTTACCCTTTCAATTTCACAACTGGCGTCTATCATGTTCCCACGTCGTATCACATGAAACGCATTTATAATTTATTATCCCTTAGGCCCGTTTCAGCTTAGGTACCATTGTTATCGATTATAGCGTTCATCTCTGTCTTTTCTTTTAAATTTTCAAAATTATCCTAGAGCTTCACCTACCTGTTTGATTATTATTTTGTTTCCTTCAGTTCTTTTTTACCTTCTACGTTCGGAATTAATTTCTCTCATACTTAGGCTATTTATTTATAATTCGCTTGGAATTTTCTTTTGTTTACCCCTTTTCACTTCCATATTTTTACTCAAGGAGACTTTACTTGTATGTAAAACATGTGAGTCTGGAATCAACGAGAGGAAAAAAAGGAGTTCGCTATGGAAATCTCTCACCTGGACGACTAGACGTCAGACACGTTCGACTTACCGTTCGACGCTGTGCTGCACAAGCCGTTCGACTTCTCATAGTGAAATCTAAACTGCATTTGCTTCGTATTTATTCTCAATCCGTTTGTCATTTTCTCGACTTTATGTGCTAACAGCTGTCGTCTTTTTATGAATATGAATATTTAGTCTTAACCTTATTTATTTTATGAACTCTCGAGCTTTCTATAATAGCTGTCATACATAGTGTTAGGAAGTGGAAATATGAATCAACGGGTTTAATTCTGGAAAACGTTCTATTTTTTCGAGTCGAAAATATCATCGTCTGTTGTGCGAGTACTGAGCACAATTTTGAATAGGAAAGTTTCATTTTAGTTCTGTACCATTCTTCATTTAAACGTCTCATCTTCAACTCAAAGCCTTACATTCGCAGCACATAGGCCAGACTGGTCTCCCAATAGCAAACTTTGGGTAAAATTCCCCTTTTTTGCGCGAGTGTAATTTAGTATTACATCTCAACAATAATTTCAAATTTATTTTCACATTTTGTTAGCAGAAACTTGATAGGACTCGATTCTGCTGACACACGAAACTGAGCAGTTTTCACAACCGGTCGTAGAAAATTTAGCCATGTTAACAAATAGTTCGGAAAAACCTTGAGTTGAACAGTTTTTTAGCAGTTGTGTTGAGGAATCGGCATGGGCTTTTCCAGAGAGGTATGTATTTCTACAATTGTTTTAAGAGATTCAAATTTTACAAATATTTATGTAACATGTAAAATAGGTTGCTCATTTGGGCGCCAGGTCCTTCTCAAATCATGATTATAATTGTTATAATACGAAGCATGTTGTGAAAATTCAAAATTGTTCTGAAAACTTACGCACTTGGGGAAACTTTCATTTTTTGTTCATATCTTTTGATTCTAAATTTGTGCTTCGGAACCTAAATTTTTTACCAATGCTATAAGAATTCTTTGAATACTGGCAATATTGTCATAAGTTCGAATTATTAAGTTTACCTATATTGTACACTCCAGCATATTAACTTACACTCAAGATATTTTTATAATAACTCTTGTTTTAATTTAAGTGCTTTTTTACGACTAATTCTCGACATTGCCTACACTCGCTCATGCAGCTATGAATGCATCTGTTGAATTCATGTTTTCACTACAGATAGCTGACAACGTGTCTCTAACATTGTATGATAACATTCACCTTGAGTTGAGACTCGTGTGTGGAATAATATATTGCGCTATGGTTCTTATATTGTGGTACCTGAATTTTGATTTATTTAAATGTATTTGCAGCCCATGAATGTACTTCTGTATTAATGGATCAAATGTATCACAAGGTGTCTCATTTCCCTTTTTTCATTGCTTAGTTTCTTGTCGCACCGGTCATATAGATGGAATATCGGTCAAATACCTCCCAATGATTCATTACTTCGTCAATAGTATAAATGATTCAAGGTGACGGGACGAGGTCTGCTGGTAGATCCAGAAAGAAAAAAAATTTCCACAACTTAGGGTTGATAAAAGTCAAATAGTGAAGTTTCATCTGCAAGTATACAAATGTGTAATAATGAGCGACTCTAATAATGAATTACAAACTCGTATACGAGCTCCTCGTCACACAAATGCCTCAATCAGCAGGAAAATCCAACCATTCAGAGTCGTGGAATCGGAAATGTGTTGAAGAAACTAAGTTTTACGGGCACAATAGCATTCGAACTGTAGAATAATCTGCAGAATTAAATAGAACATTGATACTTATTTCTTATGTGCTGAATTTAATCAAAATAAGTTACTGTTAGTATTCCCTAACTTGCTTCCGTTAGCAAAATTTTCCACGAACTTTGAACGGCTGTACCTCAACTGATGTCGATTTTTATCCCCCACTTGCTTGAATTGCGTCCATCATTACCTTAGGACGTTTTTTTTACTTGAATCAAGTTGCTACACATCACATGTTTTGAATATTTAAATGCCTTGTAACAAATACCAGGACGCAATATTGGTTGCCCCTAATCGAAACGTTACTCATGTCTAACACCAAGATAAAGAAGGAAATTATAGTTAACTTTCTGCCTTTTCCCAACGGGAGGAAGCAAAGGGCGGCTCCCACTATAGAGTTTCGAACCCTCCAAGGGATTAGCAAGGCTCTCTTAAGCACCTGGCGATTGGGGCCCTTGACAAAACTGTGCAAAAAAATCTCTAACAGATTTGTAGAAGATGGAGTCGGCACAGTTATAGGTTGACTTAGATTGTTCTCTTCCTTGCCTACGGTAGTAGCTGAGCGGCATTGGAGCCTCGTTTGATGTAGTATGTCAATGGGCGTGCTACGCAACACTTACTAAAGCAGAATATGTTCTGTTAAAGGCTACGCATTTGTTTCGTAGTTTGGCGCAAGAAAGCCAAAATAAAAATATTACAAATTGTTTTGCACTATATTACGTTCACATTATTGTAAGAAATCGTAATCAATTCATATTAGTAATAAGGTTATTGAGCGTAACCGAATGCTATTTATCGTGAGATGAATAACAATTACCGGATACCTGTAAATGTTGCCAGATGAAAAAAAATCATTCTTCGGGAATCAAATGACACTCGTACTACGAGCTCCTCGTTCCTAGGTTGAGCGCCATAGTACTAAACAAAGCTGGGCGTTATCGCGATAAATTATCGCGAAACTTTATCGCGATAACGATTTCGGGTTATCGGTTATCCGATAATCTTTTTCCTGAGTTATCGATTTATCGGTATCGCCGATACTTTTGGTTCCAAACTATCGATAATCGATAATTTCAGTTTTTCCCTCTGGGATTCGATATGACGGGGCGGGACGAGTTCGGGACAATTACTATACGTGATGGATGTACGTGTTATGGTGTAATAAGGTTGGCCTCTTTTGTGGCCTTTTTGATCAAAAGTGTGGCCTCATGTGGACTGTGACATCTGGCAACCAATATCGTTTTCGCTAGTATCTGAATTATCGATTTAACTATTTATCAGTTATCGATTATAGGCGATAAATTTTTCGCCAATTATCGATTATCGGTTATCGTAGATAAAGTTTTCGTTATCGATTTATCGGTTATTGCGATAACGTTTTTTCGTTATCGTGCCCACCACTGGTACTAAAATACTTCAATTACTCATTGTTTTGGCTTTCAAACACAAAGTGACATACATATTCGATCCCTTCTCGAAGTCTCAGAATAGGTCGACGTAAATTCATGCGGATCATGTTATTTTGTATGATAACCGAAATAAGCCTCAATTTTAGCTTCAACAGCATCCTAAAAAAACAGCTTAGTTTGTTAATTTCGTCTCCTACTTTCATTTATTAATACCGTCACAGAGCACTCAACAATTCATTTCTTCGACAATATTATTGCGATACAGCAATGAATGGTAAGCACGTGTGCAGATAATGGATCGTATAACCGGATCTACGATGCTTAATAGTTCATGTCTTAGTTCTCGAAAATAAATAGTAGCGTTACCACACACGAAGAACAGATTTGTAACACGAAGAAAAGCAGCGTAAGATATAGAACTGAAGTGATCGTCCTACAGTTCTGCGCATCTCACTAGTCACAGTGTACTATACCAACAACACAATCCATGAAAGTAGGGGATTACATGCACTGGACAAGCGTTCATATCCTAATACGTACCTCACCTTACGAAAGACCCAACTAACGGATAATCCAAATTACCAAACTCCTTAACGTAAACTTTTCATCTTTAAATGTGAAAGAAAATTTCAGTTATGAAACACGAAATCTCAAAAATTCAAATAGTGCGCGCTTTGGCTCGCAGCCACCCGAATCCCCCGAAACATAAATACACTTGTAGCATCCTGTATTCTGTTTTGAAATTGGCGCGGTTGAGTTGGTCTCCTATTGTTATCTCACAACACCCCGCTGGCCTCCCGTTGGCTAGGAGGAAGCATGATGCTTTCAGGGTGCCTTCGACCCTCGTTCGTCACGATAAATGAAGGCGCGATCTTTTTAACGATCCTTATTTTTAAAACTATCTCTGAAATCAATTCTAATTTGAGTCAAGTATTGAACTTCAGTTTAACCCGCCACACTTAACTTGTGAACGATCATAAGATAATGGTCAGATGAGTTGACGGACATAACACGAGTCATTTCAATCCGTAATACTCAAAATCCTCATTCAAAAATAGAATTGGGTCACAAAGCTCATGGGTTCGCTCTTAATCGTCAACTTGTCACCAGTTACTGAGTACATTTTTTCTTAGCTTTAAGAGATCGGCTGTATTAGAGCCAGTGCTTCCACATCGTCATGGCCACCAGAGTGGAGAATTCCTTGAGTAGCGGGAGCAGCTGGCGCCTGGAAGTTTTCCGCCGCGGTTGCCTCGTAGGGTGCTGGCTGTCACGTCTCCCAGGAGTGAGCGAGCGGAGACATACGGTCTCATTTTGCAATCCGATGATGTTTTTGTATTATCTTCATTGAAAATAAACCATGTTTGTATTTTCCTTTTTTTTCATTTCTCTGGGTGCTGGGTACCCTGCAGTGCGATGTTTATCGTCACTCGACGACCAGGCAGTCACCATGTTGCGGTACAGCGACTGCAGTGGCACTGGAGCCGAATAGTGGCCTTAAATACAGTATCTGGTGAATCTTCGTTAGTCAATTCCCGCATCGATGTGAATCTGATGTTGCTTCTCTCCACTCATACCTAACCAACAAATTTGTTTAGGTCGGGTTGGACTTAGGTCTCTAATGATTTGGAATGTTCTTTATAATTGCTAATATTTATAATTGTTAATGTCTAATGAAAGAAATGGAAAAGAAGTACTTTAAAATATTTACTTTGAACGTTTCGAGCCTTGGCTCATTCTCAACAAAAAGTCTGCAAATAAAATAATAGACATTTCAGTACACTCAAGATTACAGAATCGCAGAATATAAGCACGAAAAAACAAACTAAGAAAAAATAATAATAATTTATCGGTCGACTATTTTCAGAGGGTATGCATTCTGCATTTCGTTGAGAGAAGGTTTGAGAGTATGAATAAATAATGACTCTAAAATACGTAGGTCTAAGTTGGCGGACAAGTATCTAATATTTTAAATTTGCTAATGTCAATAATCTGTTCACAGGAACCATTACTACAATGTTATCTTATACTAGAATGAGTAGGAGAAGTAAGTAAGCGACCTGTTCGATGACTTCGACCTGCATATTCAGCAACCCTGACGTAAAGTGCTCGATGGGTGGAACCCACATACTGCGATGCGCAACGCGCACAACTAAAATTATAGACGAGGGAAGATCGCACACTGGTCGGGAGCACACTTTTAAATCTACAAAATGATCCAATCTGGAATCTAGATCTGGAACACGAGATTTGGGAATGAATTTACTATTCAGGAACTTATTAATTGCACGAAAAATAACTGAATGCGGATAACCATTGGTTGTAAAATATGACTGCAAAAAAGTAAATTCTTTATGAAAGTCAGTGTAGTTTGAACAAATACCATAGGCGCGAGTTATAAGGGTTGAAATGCTATTAAGTTTAAATCTCTTGCAACAGAAACTAAACTAACTCAAACCTAACCCGGAGAATGTTGGTTTTCTGTAGACTGAGGATACGAATTTATTACTAGATCGGTGACCAATGAATTTATTATAGATCGGTGATTACTTTTTTTTCCAGATCTAAAGTGAATTTTATGTTGGGATGTCTGGAATTGAAATATTGAAGGAAGGAATGGGCATCAAATTTGTTTTTGAAAATAACAAAGGTATCGTCAACATAGCGCCCATAGAAAACTGGTTTGAATGAAGTCGGATACTGATCTATCCATCCGACTTCATTCAAACCACATGTACACCTGGCTGATGCCATGTGTACATGTGGTGTATGAGGTGTAGCCTCATCAACTCTACAACTTCCAGTGTATAAATCCATCAGGTTCGACTAGGAATGAATATCACGTGAGTTCTTAGGAAATAGGAACGTGTGTCATGTTATTTGTCGAACATTATTATACATCTGTGACGCGCCGTATGCACTCTTCCTCATCAACTCTCGAGAGATAGAATTTTTTTTTTACGGCCTTTCTTTCATTTCGCCTTCTTTCTTATTTCAAATAAATGAGGGTGGACTACATAGTTCCCTAATAAAAGGAAAACCTTGCTTTTTTCGAAAGTATAGCATTTTTATGGTTTATTTCGGTATCCTGTTTCCTCAGCTAGCAAATTAAAAGAGTCAGTTACTTCTGGCCCACCCTGTACTATGAATACAGGTTTTATACTATCAACTTCTCACGTTACCTAGCGCACCAATTCCTTATGTTATGTCAAGCATTTGTGTAAGTAATATCATAAATTTGTTGTTTGATTAAAGCATGTTTTTCGAGGCAGTCAACTTAGCTCGTTAACTGCCACAAAAAAATTAATTTCTGCCATTTCGACCTTTTAATGCAGAAAAACATGTAAATTCATGCATAAAACAATGACCAGTGATGGCGACAAAGACCTCAAACAATCACTAACTGTTCATCACGACCATTTAAGCCGAAGTAGAAGTAACTTCATTCTTCCTTTTATTCAAAAGTTCGGTCACAACATAGTATCCTCTTCCTTGGAACTAAAACTTGGAGCTCAATTCCTGCAATGATACGTGAAAGAAATTCTTACAAAGTTTTCAAAATCAATTTCGAATCCTTTTCCTATCGAAATATTAAGCCTGTATGATAACCAAGTCAAATCTATTCTCCCAAATGACTCATCCAGACAGGGTAGTTTGCAATGGTTAATGTCGTTGATCTTCAGTCTGTTCTCAAGTAGTTTCTAGAATACACTGTTAACATTTAGCCCACGTAAACTATTTTGTAAAATAAAGCATCGAATATCGAGTTAATGAATTCATTTATCAGTCTAACGCGTAACTAGGTTAAGAGAATTAGGTGAGACATTATTGTACACCTTAGAATAGCGGTAGTGGTAGGATACCCTAGAAGTCGCTGAACTTATTCAGGCCCACAGGTAGCTATACTCAAATTTGACCATTGTACCAGGCTTAAGTAACAATCTACTTCTGTATCGCTCGTGGTAAAGAAATAGTTTAAGTTTTTAAATCTATAATCACTTTCATCATTATTCCTTGATGTCACAAAGCCAAAGCTCATATGTCAATGTACGTGGAGAATTTGATTAGCGTTTCACCCCACAGCGTTCTTCTTTATACTTCTTTTATTACACTTATCAGTAAACATTATCAAACTCAAAATTACTTTCTATGGGATACATTTAAACGTTTTTTCTTAGTCTTTTTGTATAAGCATTTTTATATTAGGACATTTTAAAAAGCGAAGTAATTTCATCTTTTGGATTAACTTTACCGAACATTTTGTTTTCTTTTCTTATTCATGTACTAAAATATTTTTGCTAGCTTTGTGTGGCGATTTATCGTTTCTTGCGCTCATGTGTACATTATCATTATTATGGCAGCAATATTTAGTTAGTTAATTACACGCATTACTCCAATTATGCTGCAAATGTTTCAGTTAGCGTTATACAACAGTTCTTTTCTTGTTTCCGACTCCGGTAAAATCGCTTGTGCCAGTATTATTAGCATAGGAAATTTTATAAATTTGTGTTTGATAAAATAGTCTATTTTCTCCTAGCTCATTGATTGGCCTACTAGTTGATCGTAGCAGTTAAAAAATAGTTCCGAATATCGACCTCATAATCTTAAATACAGAATCATTTAAATCCAAACATTGTATAATTCCAAACATTTTACTTTCAACATTAATTCCTCAAATCTTAAGTTCATAAGCTCGTATTTCAATGTAAGTGGGCACTATTACGACTAGTCCACCCCCTTTATTTAAAATAAGAAAGAAGGCGCCTAAAAATCCCATTGTGTATTTATTAATTTATTTTATATGTATATATTTGTTTGGTGTCCGCTTCTTAAGAAACAAAGGATGTATATTTATTTGTTTGATATCCGTTACGCTTTCGCCTGAGTTTGCTGCATCATGGATACCGAATTTCACAGAGTAACGTTAAAAGATCGCCTTCCATGCATTGATTTATTTGATATTTTATCAGGATAGGAAAGGCTAGGATAGGTTTGGTTAGGTTAGGATAGGATAGGTTAGGATAGCATAGATAATGATAGGATAGGTTAGGATAGGTTAGGATAGGACATGTTTGGATAGGATAGGTTAGGATAGGAAAAGTTAGGATTTGCTAGGTTATGTTAAGTTAGGATTTGTTATGTTAGGATTTGTTAGGTTAGCATAGGTTAGGTAATGTAGGAATTTTTTCACGGGTCCACCTAGCTTAATGTTTCAGATGGGGAAACCTTCCGAGTAGTTGAACGGGTTCTGTATGCACACATTTTGACGTTGATAGATATTAACGATGATATGGTCCGTGGAATTTTCACGGGTCCTTCTACCACCTAATAATACCCGTGGTTTATTTGTTTGGAGTCCGCTTCTTCCATTTCTCTGTCACGCTCGTGAGGATAGTTATAATGACCATATCTGTGATACGAGTTTCACCAGTGCGCAAGTTCAAGAATATTTTTTATCACGGGTGCTGTTAGGATGGACATATTTGTTTATCATCCACACATGGAAAATTTGTTCAAGAAAGGTATTGAATCCCGTCATTTTTGGCGGGCCGTGCACACTAGTGTATAATAATGTTCGAAAAATCGCATGACACACGTTCCTATTTCCTAAGAATTCATGTGATATTCATTCCTACTCGAATCTGATGGATTAATACATTGGAAATTGTGGAGTTGATGAAGCTTCCATCACAGATACGCTCATCACACACTTTCGGCTGGCTTCGGACAGACAGAAAGACAGACAGACACTGCTCTAATTACAGTATATGTTGTTTTCAACAATACATCGTCTCTGCATGGTGTTAGGTTGTTTCTCAACTTGTATTTACATGCATTCTCAAACGTAAATTACCCAACGAAAGGAATACCTTTCCTCAAACTTGCAATCATTTGTGTTGATTATTGGCATGTGTATTACGACACTCATGTGTGTATATCAACTAAGGATCTTTGTGTTGAGATATTTTAAAAGCCAATGGTTTTTTGGTATCATCTTCTTCTAAATAAAGTAAATTATTTATTGGATTTCTTTTTCTTTCACGATAATTTGGGCATCAACAGCATGCATTGAGATTTGAGTCTCTGCTGGCACTGTGAGGAAATCATTGATGAAAAATAAAAAACAGGAGCGAGCCAAAGATTGAAACTTAGGAACGCCAAAGATATTTGGTATGAATGGTGACATTTTGTCATTTAAAGCACACTGCACTAGAACGGTTCAGTAGGTAGGTTTCAAACCACTATGTGTTTATTCTGAGGTTCGATATTTTTGCAGGAGTTTTTTCTGCTCAACACTGCCAACCGCTTTAGCGAGATCAAGCAGTTGTGAGATTTAAATTTTTTGATCTACATCATTGCATATTTTTTCTGTTATGTTTTCGAAGTGCCTTGAAAACTGGTGTCTTTTCTGTAAATTTATTAATTGCAGGGAAGTAGACGTGATTTATCTGAGACGAAAGCAGGTTTTTTATTACTTCTCTATTATTTTGGACCTGACAGGAAGGAGATAAACTGGTCTGTTATTTGAGGCTTTACGGATATCACCAGATTTGTGCAATGGTTCAATGATGGGTACTTTCCACTGATCAGGGAATTTGTTTGTTACTAAAGTTGTATTTATTAGCAAAGAAAGCACAGATGCAATCTTTTATATATTGACGACTCATGCCATCATGTCTAGCTGATTTATTATTTTTTAAAGGGTACAGAATTTTTCGTATCTCTATATGGCTTTGGTTTACATTTGTTACATGGATTAGGGGATAAAGCATTGTTTGGATGTGCACATGTACGTGTGTTTGGGACGAGTCTAGACACTTCATTGAAAATGTATCCATCAATTTTTGAAAATAAAGTATTGAAATCATTCGCTGTGTTTGAGGGGTTATCGGAATTACTAATTCAATCTGAATTTTTATTCAAAGCAATCTCTCTAATGAAGAAACACAATTCCGGCTAAAATTATTCTTTTTATTATGAATGAGGAAGCACGAAAACATAATTAAAATAGAATGTTCTAATTTATATAGTTAACTTGCTAATAACGTGATTTCGAAATACCTTTGAGATTCATTTTCTAAAAACATTTAGAATTTTCGCTAAAATATAGGGGCTTGTGTCTGAAAATAATGGCGGCTCTTGCCGCTCGTTCAGCCAGTGTGAGCCAAGCTCTCGCCTGAGAATGTCATGGCTTCGTCAGATGTGGTTACAGAAGTAAGCATTCAACCTGAG
>JACJUY010000828.1:71672-94570 GCA_014220935.1 Platorchestia sp. MABIK | reverse complement strand
AAGAAAATTATCCGTTTTCTAATTTGAAGTAAGATACAGAAAATAGGTCATTGGAAGGGAAACTGTTGTGGTTTCGAAATACCTCCAATGGATCCCTCCTAAATTCATTTTTTAACTCAGAAAGCTTAGAAAGAAACGTAAGGGATTTAAATGATGGAATTGACCTGTAAATTTACTTCCAGTACTTTCATGACATCAATATTAGTGACATGTGTTATGAAAAAATTGAAAAATCGTTGCTTAAGAATATGAGTTAATATTTAAAAAAAATTGTGACTACTGTAATTTTATTTGTTAATCATGCCTCTAGAAGTAAGAGTTCTTTATTTTTTAAAAATTGTTATGAATTTTTGCACTATTTTTTATTTCTGATTTGTGTTTTTGCATTTTACCATCACTAAATTTTGCACAGTAATTATTGCTCCTCATTATGTGAATGAAAAAGTTAAGACCTAATAATTTGATGCATTTTGTTTAAATTCATTAGTCTGTTATGTGCTAGTTTGATTTGCCTCAAAGACAATAGTAGGCATTTATACTTATTTAACCCTTTCATTCCCAATGTAAGAAATAGATAATTTTTTTTTGAGTTTTTACAATTGATTTCTTTTATTTTATGGTTAATTAACTCATTACCACTTCTACTTATGAAAAAATTATTCAATTTCAAAAAATAGCGTGATGGGAACTGGAGTTCCCGTCAGTATTGAAGAGCCTGCAATTTCCCTCAATGCTAGATTAACAGATAAGCTACCTCAAAACCTCATGCACGCATAATTCTATGTTCAATTATTTGTGAAAATGAAAGAAATACATTTGAATATTTATTTTATGATATTATGATGAAATAGTTTTCAATCATTAAAAATAAGACTACTTTAATCACATACATTTTGTTCCAAGAAACGACTAGCACAAAATATTGAGAACAAAAATGGCGCATTTGCTTTATTCTTTAGAATGAACTAATAGGAAATTCATATTCTACTGTCAATACATAGAAATTGAAAAATAAAATGTTGAGATAACTTTTGATCATGAAAAATGAGATTCCTTTTATCACATGCATTTGGTTCAAAAGAACGACTAGCACAATATTTTAATGTGAACGGGAATAGCACGTTTTAGAGCATAATTGACTATTACTCATTTCTGAGTGTGGTAAGTTGTGAAGCAGTTCTTGTTTGCATTACAACACAGGTTCACACNAAAAATAGTCTGTGCCACCATTTTATACTTTTTCTATTGATGCCACACATCTGTTTGAGCATGTCATGCTTGTCTACACCTCCCATGTGCTTGTTATAGTCACATGCTACTGCTGGACACTTCACTGTGAGCTTCTGACCATTCTTTTCTTTCCGCTGTAGAGTTGTAGATTCTGTGCCATGATAGTTTGAAATGAAATGGATCGATTTTGTGTCCTTCTACTTGTACACAGTAATTCCTCTTGCTGTTGACCTGAAGTCGTAGTCTCCTCTTTTCAAGCTCTTGTCACTTGCAAGGTCTGGAAAGTCCTTCCTTGATGGCCGAATGGTAGCACATGTTAGAAACTGCAGCTTTTGAAGTTTTTTAAGTAAAGGAATGGAAGAAAAATAGTTGGCAAAATACAACCTATGGTGTTGTCCAGTGATGTCCTCTGTCAGTGACAGGACTACTTCACCACCAAGTCCAAACTCTGCTTGAATTGTTTTGTCAGATTTCCCATCTTTGCCACAATATATGAAGAACTTGTAAACATAACCTAAGTCGTCCAAAAGACACCAAAGCTTATACCCTCTTTTGATTGGTTTCATGGGATTGTACTGTTTTAGTGAACTGCGGCCTTTGAACTTAATCATGGACTCATCAATGTATAGGTGCTCGGAGTTTTGGTTTCAAAAATGGTTTTATTCAATCTGTCGATGAATGGGCGCAGTTTTGAACAGCTTGTCTTTTTCGTTTTCCTGTAGATGGGTGTTGTCGTCAAGATGGAGGCAGCAAAGAATTTCATAGAACCTATTGTGTGACATTGACTTTCTAATACTTTGATTTCCAATGTCCTTGCATTCTTCCAATAGAAACACATTTGGTTGAAGTGATTGTAGCTCATGATGATGTGGATTCCAAGAAAAACCTTGATTTCTTCTTTGGTAATTTGAGCAGGCTTTCCTTTCTGAACACATTTTAGGTTTGATTGATAATGAATCAAATTAATCAGTTCATTATCAAAATACAGGTTGAAAGAATCCATTGCATCTTGGAATACATCTTCAGCATCTTGGGATTGAAATCAGTGACAATAGATTTTTCTTCTTTTTTCCTCCGTTTTTGAGATGTCTCTTTCTTCTGAGGCTGATCATCCTCTTGATGACCTCGACTCACACTGATTGTTATTGGGTCGTTTTCTCCAATGTGCACCACAAAGGGCTCATGATCTTGAACATCCAACATATTGACAACAGAAATGCTTTCTGTTGGATCTTGACTTTCTTCCTCAAAGTCTGTGTCTTCATCTAGATCCGTTTCGATTTCTTGGTCAATTTGTTCCATCAAAGGCTGTATTTCTTCTGGATTCAGAGCTCTCAAAGCCATGTTGTCACAAAAAATAAAAAATTATGCAAACGTTATATCCACAAGAAAATTTAAAAATGATCAAAAATTCTGCCCGACACAATAAACAAATTTTATGGGTCATATTTATCACTCGCTTATGAGAATAATACAAGAATAATTCTTGATAAATTGTTCCTACTAAATTGTTTATTAGGTTTAGCAGGTAGTGTTCAAATGATGAAAATGTTGCAATTGGCATTTTTACTCATTTTATACATTTGAAATTATCACGTTTTACTTTACATAGGAGGCTACCATGAGGCATTTGAACTGAAATTTGTGAATAAGTAAATGAAATCACTCTCTTGAATTCTTTGTAATCTATAGATTTCTTAACATCAAATAAGCTATGAATAACTCAGTATATCAAACATTATCCACAATAACAAGTCACAGTAGATATCTTAATATAACGACTAGTAAAACATTGCCTTTTGGAACCACAATCCTTTACAAACAATGTAATAAATAGCAGTGCAGCAAAGTTCTGTCGGGAACTCAAGTTCCCGCCTCTGCTGTCGGGAACCTGAATACCCAGTCACTTTTGGGCACTTTGCGAATGTTCCATGAAGTTTAAATGTACTTTCTCCTTAAATTTATGCACAGCAATACTTTATGCATAATTTTACATAATATCATAAAACTTCATTTAAAACTTACTGAATAAGAAGTCAAATTGAGAAGAAGTTTTTTCCGAAGTCTTGATGCAATAGCGGGTTTCCTGCAATTACCTTAACAATTTTCTTGACATGCCTCAGCTGCCAAACGCACGATGATTTGTGTTCCTAGATGGGTACTACAGTGCCCGACAGGAAGCACCGCCTCTAATTGTTGCTTGCACTTTATCTATGAACAAAAATAGAGTGCGGGAACTGGAGTTCCCGTCGGGAACGAAAGGGTTTAACCAACTCGCCTCATCTGTGAGTGATGCCTTCCACTCACTAAACTTGTTTCTTTTGAACAAGAATCACTGGGTCACTTCATAGAGACCTACAAGTACCTTAATGAATTTAATACTATGCCAAAAGGTGTTTCAAACCTTAGAAGAATGTGAATAAAAACCAAAAAAGAACTGCAAAATGGCAGAATGTATTTTTTTTAAATAGCTTAGGGCTTAGATACTTTTACTCGTACAATTGTCAAATTTTTTAATCAGGTATGGTGTAATATCTATGCTTATTATATAAATGTTTTAAAATTGTCTAGAGCATTATTGGGTTCACATTCTCCAGTATTTTGAAGTGCAAGGGTTAACCACAAGTTCAGGTTGAGTTGAAATGAAAAATTACATGTATATAATTTAGTTGGTCATTATCAAATGAAGATTACAGGGTGAAGCATAGTAAATTACTGATTTGGAAATGAAATACAAAATAATGAACACTTTAAAACTAACATTTTTATTTTTCCCAAATTGGACACTAATGGAAGTCATTGTATGAAATTCTCACGTGCTCTTTTAAGCATGTCATCTGGTATTCATGCAATTTCAGCCTCAATATTGTTTTGTAGATTTTCCAGGATGCTGAGACAGTTGCAATACACCTTCAACTTTAGGTAAAGCTACGGCTTCTTAAAAATGCGATGCTGCTATTTTATAGCCGTAATGTAGCAGCAGATGACGTAACAAAGACATTGTATATTAATTCAGATTCCACTGGTTTCTTAGAGAACGGTGGTTGTTAAGTAGCGGTGCTGCCAGGTGCACTCCGGCCGCTGTAGCGTCCGACCTTAAGTTAGTGGACATTTTTACGGTGCCAATGTCTTTGATTCATTGTAGAAACACCGATTAGAATTTTGAAAAAGCAAAATTTACAATGTGGAACAGTAAAGAAGATGATATGTTAATTGATTTTGTTATAAATAATGGTGCTCTGTAAAATGTAAAGAGGAAAGACTAGACAAACTCACCTGAACTATAATCTATGGAATAATATTGGGACTATTAAAAAGATCAGGTAGGTTCATGCAAATTGTTGGCAAATAACATAGAATATCTTCTTTTGATGTTTTATTATACACAGAGAGAAAGTGATGTGTACAATATTTGTGGGAACTCAAAACATTTATATCTATTTTTAAAGAATGAGAACATAAAATAAAGAATTTGCACCTACAATAGAATTTGCATTTAAAGGTTTCATCAAAAAAGTATCAACAAAACCAGAGATTTACTTGGAAAAAATAAAAACCATGATTGACTGGCAGCCCTGACTCCAAACAAAATGTGGTGCAATGGTTCAATGTCTCTGTGTGGCTTCTGATATGTAAAATAATGACATGCAGTATATTAATGTTGTGCTGCACAATTATGTTCTCATTTAATACACCAGGCCTGTTGAAGTAATTTTTAAACATGTCATGAATGCCAGTGCAATTCATTTCAGAGCAAACATTGTGTGTTGTTAACAAGTTAAGCGTGAAGGGTTAAACTAAAGTTCTATATTCAACTCAAATTTAAGAGTCATTTGTAGAAAAAAATTTGAAAATTGCAAAAATTAACCGGATCATGCTTTCGTTTAGCTTTCATCTAGCATTTACGAGAATTGAGTCAGTGACTGCTGGTCGGTCAGCAGTACTATGAAAATCCCCTCAATGACCACCAGTGGGTCACGTCACACTTAATGTGTTAACACGTGAAGTGCGGCGGGTTAAACTGAAGTTCAATGTGCAACTCGCATTAGAATTCTTTTTAGAGATCTAATTCAAAAATAAGGAACACTGAATAGATTGTGCCTTTATTTAGAATTCATTATGTATTTATGAACATTGAGTCAGTGACTTTTGGTCACTCAGCAGCATTTTGAAAATCTCCTTAAAAGACCACCGGCGGGTCACGTCGCACTTAAAGTGTTAAAGGAACTAAATTTTCAGTGGGTACTGGAAGTGCATCATCAAGGTGTTTTTGACCTGGAGCAAGTACTTGTGCTTTCTTTAATATGCTATATAGTATACAGGCATATATTATCAATTTGTCTGTAGTTTCTGGGGCATTAGCAATAGGTTGAGAGAAAATTCTGAAATAATTGCACAACATTCCAAAGGTATTTTCAGTTGTCTTTCAAGCTTGAGATAGTCTGTAGATATATTCTGCTTTGGATAGATTGTGTAGATTGCTGTCTTGGGTAAGATTATTGAAACTAACTTATAATCAATCAATTAACTTAATTCAAAACTCTCTTTCCCCCCTTTTCCTCCCAACTGTAAATCATGAGTTATGATTTACGTATAATATTTTGTTATTAGGAAATAATTTGGTGTTTACAATATTGGCATATTTCTTGTTGATTATTTACTCATACCTAAAATACTCATATAAGCCTGCATTTTTGTAGATTAGTACTAACATAGCCAGTTTGCTGCAGTAGGATTGAAAATGTCTATCCTGCTGTAAACTTCTCAGTTTAACTTTTCCCTCTATTCAAATTAAATGCATGAAATGTCATACCAGTCTAACATTGCAGAGAGCTATTTCTCTGGCATAAATCCTGGAAAAAACTAGTTTTAGACCATGATGAACTGAAAACTTGCAGTTCATGCAAATTTGTAATCTTTTGTGTCATAGAAATTTCCTGCTTTGTTTGGGTTTTGAGTTTTATTTCATGGTTTGGTAGACATAATAATTTTCCAATTACTAGTTTAGTATACTTTCATATAGTCCACTTCAATCAGAAGGGTAGCTGATTAAAGGTGATTGCAAACAGAGTGAGAAACTAAAGTTCACCTGCTGCAGCTCTTTGGGATTTGAACCCCTCAAAGGAATACAACCATTGTATCTATGGGAATTAACACTCCCATGGGGATTGTGCAAGATCCTGTGCTTAAGGTTAGGTAGGCCTTTTTTTTTGTTGAAATAGACTAGGTTTTTTTGTTGAAATAGACTAGGTTTTTTTGTTGAAATAGACTAAGTTTTTTTGTTGAAATAGACTAGGTTTTTTGTTGAAATAGACTAGGTTTTTTGTTGAAATAGACTAGGTTTTTTTGTTGAAATAGACTAGGTTTTTTTGTTGAAATAGACTAGGTTTTTTTGTTGAAATAGACTAGGTTTTTTTGTTGAAATAGACTAGGTTTTTTTTGTTACAGACCATCTTATTTTGGTTCACTGCTGTCCTGTTTTTCAGCACCTTTGACTTTCTTCTTCAACTTTTTTCTTGTTTCTTGAACTTCTTTCTTAGCTTTCTGTTTCTATGCACCTTGTGCATAAATTCCACATTTCCTAAACTTCATACTAAATGGTGGTTTCATCTTTCCTCTCTTTGAACATCTTTGTTGTGGTAAAGGGAGGCTAAAAGTTTCTTATAATAAATCAATTTGTGATTTGAAGAAAAAACCCATTGAAAATGAAGAATGGCAGTACAGTTTATATTTACTAAAGGAAGAGTATATATATATATAAATATATATATATATATATATGGACACTATTGGTGAAAATGTATAGGATCCAATTCATATAAATATTTTTTTTTACCATTTTCTACTGTAGAAAAAGATGTTCATTTAAAGCTCATTTTTTGATTTGAAAATTTATTGGCTTTAATGCTAGCATTGGAACTTGAACATGCGCCCATCAATATTCTGATTCATAATATTTTCTCTCCCCTCAGGGGGATACAATTATTGTATCTATGGAACTTAGCGCTCCCAGGGGGGCAATGTGAGGGCCCGAGCTAAAGGTTAGGTAGGCTTTCTTTTTGTTAAAATAACATAGGTTTTTGTTTTGTTACGGACCAACTTTTTTTTCGGTTCACTGCTGTCCTGTTTTCTGAACACCTACTACTTTCTTCTTCAACTTTGATCTTGTTTCATGAACTTCTTTCTTATCTTACTGTTTCTATGCCCTTTCTGCATGGATTCTGCGTTCCCTTAACTCCATACTAAATGGTGCCTCCTTCCTTCCTCTCTTTGGATAGCCTTTGTTGCGGATAGGGAGGCTTNCTATGCCGAATACATGGCTGGATCCAGCCGCAAGTTGGGGGCTGGTGGAGTGCCTGATGTTGACCTCAGTGATCCCAAGCAACTGGCTGAATTTGCCAAGATCAAACCAAAGAAGAGTCCTGTAGCTGATATTGCAAGAACTATTGCTTGTCCTCATAAGGTGAGCTCCAGTAACCCTAAGAGTTGCATTCCTGTATTTCCTAAAGATGTGCCATATGCAAGATGGTTACTCCCTTGGTAGCATTGGATGGGTGATAGGGTCAGGTTAGTTAGGTTTGTTTCTTTCTGAATAGGCCTTCCTCAGATACAGATGGGACATTGACTTACATTTTTCATGCCTTCATTGCTCTTTTTAGCTTTCATGCCTTCTTTTTTTGTCTTTGTTTCTGTGGAGAGTATCATGCTTGGAAACACACTGTACATAGTTTATATTAAAAGTTTTTTTATTCACTCTGTAAAGGGAACATATTATGGAATAGGAAGTCATTAATTAACTTATACAATGATAATAACTAAATATTAAGCAGGTCCTTCACTTGAAGAAGACTTATGCAACTGGAGGGCAGTGTTAGAGCATTGTCATAAATGACCTGACACATTGGTGGCCACTCCTTTTGGTTAGGTTGGTATCTGGTGTATGATTTAATTCTTTGAACAATAACAATTTTATTTATTTTCTGTAAGTAGGTACAAACTATGGATTTATAGTACAATAGTAGAAAGTAAGAATTTGTGATAGCCAATATCATGTTAGTAAATTTAGCCCCTTGTGGGAATTTCGCCACAAGTGTCATACTCTTTTCTTATTTCACCGCTGTTATTTTCTCTGATTGTCATGACATGAGGTCACAATTCTTTTATTTTTCTAATGAAGATTAAATGAGACTTTTCAACGTCCACAGAATAATTATTAATTATCAATCAATTTATATGGTAGCGTGCCACTAACAACTTCGATAACTAATCTCCATCCTGAATGGGAAATTAATGATGCAGGAAACATATTAATTATTTATTCCCTACAAAGAATACAAAATTACTAACACCAAAAATGAATCTAGCGCACCTATTACATTTCGAGTTAATAAACTAATGTACGCTTAAGGCGTGGCTTTGATATAAACCTATGCACAGGAGAAATAGTTATGAATTACTTCAAGGGAAAATGCACTAATTGGAACTCATCTTATGTCGGATTCCAGGAAGGTATGTGCTATGGTTTGTGACTGCTTTAATTTACGTTAGTAGTAATACTTAGTTTACACTCGTTATTTGCGAAACATCAAGATAGGACGAAGTCCGGCCCCGCAGGGCGGACTGAATGAGAAGCACCTCTTTACTCAGTCACAGCCCAAAGCTTAATGCCCCTTCGCTCCCTCAAAGAGGTAGCGAGCTATCACGCATGACTTTGCACGATATTTGAAGTATGATCTGATTAATTTCCACAAATAAGCGGTTACGTGTGACTCGAGCGTATTGAGTTATATTCGAAAAGGGAAACATTAATTCTCGCTAACTATAGAAGCAATGGAATTGACATAAAGCTGTTAAATAACGACATAAATATAATTATAACAGAACCCTTCTTGGTGTCGACGTTAGGCAACTCCTTCGGTCAGTTGACGCTTTCTCCTTCTTCTCGTTCTTGAAGTCGGTGAGAAGGTAGAAGCAGGAGGTGATAACGTCTAGCGTGCTCACGACACTCCTCACGGCTGATTTGAACACATCATATATATGGAGCGTCCTCCAATAAATGACAGTTTCTCATATGTCGTGGTTAAAAACATTACACAAGAATGTTATACAATGCTGACAAATTACAAATTTTTGCTATTTTCTGATAAATTGATGACACTTGGATTGTGAGTAACAAATGTTACTGTTGCTATATTAGGCTGCATCAATTTAAGGCAAGATTACGACCAAGGTTACAATTTCTTCAGATACAGACGTTTTGTGTTTATTTTAGGCATTTAATTTAGGCTGCATCAATTTAAAGCAAGATTACGACCAAGGTTACAATTTCTTCTGATACAAACGTTTTTTTGTTTATTTTACTCAACAATTTTAATTTTTTTAACTACACCCATACCTCAGTTTTACGGACCCTGTTTAGCGGATTTCAGATTCCACTGATAAATTCTTGAGCTACCGATTTTATTTGAAAGTCGCATGCACAACGGACAAAGTCGGTTAGTTCCAAAACTGACCACTAGGTGGCGGGCAGTCGCCTTGTTGACAACACAGTTTCAGCACCTGCATCACATTGCTCCCAATTTTTGCTCCTTCTTTTGTGTTGAAATTGATTTCTTGTACCAGTGATATATATTTCGAATCTGTCAAATGCTTTGGACAATCGGGCAGAGGTTCCCCCTTTTTGTCTGTAAATATGAGGTATGAGTGTATATCATTTATTCTTATATTTGAAAAAAATTTCTGGCTTGCAACCACAATTGGCTAGAGTTGTGCTGTATCAGACATCTGCATACATATATATACCAGGCTTCTCCTCCCTACGGGAGGGTAGCCAACAGCAGGCCACAATCAGTCACTCTTAGTCACTAGGAAGCGAGAGAGGCAGCACTGGCCACACCAGAACTGCCCGGATCAGTAGCAGCCCAGCACAACCATCTTCAACAGTCAGGCGTGACACCCATAGCTAGTTTACCCCGACCGCTTCATTGAGTGCAGCCCCTCCCCCCGCATAAGACAGGTCAACCCCATCACGCGCGGGACAGGCGTCCAGTGACAATGTCAGAAAATAAAATTACCTCCATCCATATGCACTGCATCCACTCACTTCTGTCCACAGTCAGACCCCTCTCAAACAAAGCATGTTTCACCCCATCCATCCAACTCATCCGAGGCCTGCCTCACACTCTAAAACCACTCACTTTCGACATATAAATCTGTTTTTACCAGCCGCTCAACATTCATTCTTTTAACATGCCCAAACCATCCAAGCACTCTTTCATCCACCCGCCTACTCATCTTTTTGACAACACCCGTCTGCTCCCTAACCAACTCATTCCTGATCCTATCTCTTCTTGTTACTCCTTAACATGTTCCTCAAACACATCCAGTTTAGTCCTCTCAGCTACTCTCAAACCCCAAGACTCAGCTCCATACAGCAAAACTGGCACAATTAAGCTTTCAAACAGTCCCCTCTTAGCACTCATACTCAAACTCCTGCACTCAAAAAACTTTCCTCATTGCACCCAATGTCTTGCAGCCTTCACTCACTCGGTGCCTCACTTCTACTTCCACACTATCCTTCACAGCCATGTCCGACCCGAGGTACCTAAAATGCTCTACTACCTCCTCTAACACTTCACCATTCATCCTCACATCCAATGTTCCAAACACTCCACCTCTTGAACATTTCATCACCTTACTTTTCATATGCATCAGCTTAATGTCACTGCTACCTTATGATGAGATTAAAGGAAGTTTAGTTCTTCCGATTCCAAGAACAGAAATCAAAATAACATAGAATCATTCTAAATTTATTATTATGCTCTATGCCCATTTGTTTATCAAAGCTGTTGTCCTGTACCTGTATTACCTAGAAATTTGTAGAGTTTTCTAATTTGTGTCATTGTGCAGGGGTGCAGTAAAATGTTCCGTGACAACAGTGCCATGAGGAAGCACTTGCACACACATGGCCCTCGCGTGCATGTCTGTGCTGAGTGTGGGAAGGCTTTTGTGGAGTCGTCCAAGCTGAAGCGGCACCAGCTGGTCCACACTGGGGAAAAACCATTCCAGGTGAGCCAACGTTACTTGTAAACGTGTGCGATCCTCGTACACAAGAGCAATTATTGTCCCTTTTTGGCAGTCATTGATGAGAACATTTTTTAGGGGTCGTCATTGATGAGAACCAATGTTATTTTTTGGTGTTGTAAACTGCAGGAAAAGAACCAAAGTTTTCCCTGTTTTTTCATTTTCAAATTTTTTGGAATGGCTGAAAGGCTGTTTTAGCCTTTCCAAGTAATTTGTGTTGGGTTTAGCCTTTGTTCTGAGTTGTCATGTAGACACGTTTTTATTGTTTTTATAGCTTGTTGATTTTTCATCAGAGGAGTTTTTACCTAGATAATGGGAAAATAATTCATCAGAGACAACACTTCAAATTTAGGGTTAAATTTAGCAGTTCAAGTGAATACAGAAATGATTTGAAATTCCTGAAAATTACCATTCAGGCTTGGCGTTTTCTTGTATGTATGAGCAGAAATTTCTACATCAATGGCAAATTTTTCCTGCTCAATTTGTCTCTTTTCTGTCTCGATGCGCAAGATCATCTTCACTGTGTGTTAAAATAACTCCGCTTTTCTGCCTATCAATGATGGTCTGTATACTTACTAAGATCAATTGAAAAACATGCTTCAAACCATAGCAACAACAAGACCTCCATGTTGCACTTCGTTCATGTTTGGTCTACATTAACATCAGGTTAAATTGATGATTCCTACTGAATGTATTTAGGTAATGTTTGGATTAAACATTCAAGAATTTAATAAAACATTCGGGAATTTATGTAGTGGGGAGTGTGTACTCCTCTATGTAATTACACTCCTTTTCTTCTACAGTAGTGTAGCTTCAATTCATTCGTTTTTCATTAGGACATAATTGTACTTCTTTCTTTCGAAACCATTCTAGAATATTTTTTCCCTTCAAGTACATACACTGATTAGATCTCCCCATTTAGGGGGATGGAAATTAATATACCTTTTGTTATAACTTAATCTCTGAATTTGACAGCTGTGTTGTGCCAGCATCATGATTGTTTAAACTCGTAATGAATCAGTTGTAGGGAGAAATTGAGTACTACACTATCTGCAAAAGTACTGGTACTTTGTGTGAATGTTCCATAAATAATACTTTATGTAAAATCATGTTCATATCTCTCAATTCTCAATAATGTGCTCCATTTGCTACCACAAGATGTGTCAAATTTGTAGTGAAAGCCAATAATGGTACACAATTCAGGTTAGAACAGTAAGCAACGTTCTATGTATAGCAGTTGAAGTGTTAAGCTAATCCGTCATGTGATGCAACTTTTCCAGTGCACTTTCGAAGGCTGTGGCAAGAGGTTCTCTCTGGACTTCAACCTGCGGACGCACGTCAGGATCCACACGGGGGACCGGCCTTATGTATGTCCTTTCGACGGCTGCAACAAGAAGTTTGCTCAGAGCACCAACCTCAAATCTCACATCCTCACACATGCCAAGGCAAAGTAAGTGATCTATGCATAACACTCGCTGAAGAAGCTTTTTATTGACCGCTTTGCTTGGGGATTTATTGTTCTGGAGCAGCTTTGTATGGTGCAATATCCAATAGAGATCACACTTTGCAAAATGGTAATTTGATGAGTATTATAGCCATGGCAGCATATTGTGTTACAGAAGTTTTTCATGGTGTAGTTAGAAATTTATTTATTAATACAAGGCTAGCGTGTCATAAAATGTTTGTGAAATTTTGTGAGTACGGAATCTTTTAGGTAACCACATAGATTACTAAAATTGTTTATCTTTTCTTTCTTGTTTGGTATAGCAGCAATTGAGCATAGGTGTAGCGCTTTTTGTGAGTTCTGTTGAAACTTCCATTTTTCTAGTTGAAAGATTGTTTGCTCTGCTTTTTCCGAGAGGTTCAAATGCAGCATAGTCAGTTGTATAATATAGCCTCTAATGATTTATGATGCGTAGATATTTATCTCGGGATATTAATTTCTTGCAGCAACTTTTCTTTTTGATTATGTAGCCTTGAGAACTTTTGGACGTCTATGTGTGAGCATCATTTCTTAGCTCGCAGTAACACTGGTTTGTACATGGGAAGAGCACACTGGGAATGAACCTAGTTGTTTAACTTCCAGAAACAACATGCGGGCTACCAACAACTCTGGCGCGAACAACACGCCGCAGTACGAGACTGAGTACAACCTGCCCTCGCAGACCCAGCAGTTTGTGCAGGTCGAGATGCCATCTCCGGAGGATCAGCAGTTCGTCATCTACACCAGCTAGGAGGAGGCCATCAACCTGGTGCAGCTCTAGTCAACTCTGCCAGGTTGAGGCCAATTCCGCTCGCCTTTGTTTCTAGGTTCCACCTTTTGAATGGGAATTTGCGAGGCGATTCTTCGTGATGTAAGCTCATGTTAAAATAGCCTGTTGAAGCGTGTTGACGGTATAATACGTGAGGTCGGTGGAGGTTGCATTCTCCCCAGACATGCTCAAACATTAATTCAATGCTGAAGAATGGTAACATAAACTCAACGTCTTTTTCTTGTATTTAATTTGACTACGTTTTGTGGCGTTAGGCGGTTTGACAACACGTTGGTGTGTTCAAATTGCCTGTTCGCAAAATTCAGGTAAGATCGTCACTTTGGTTAATTCCCGATGCAATTAGAGAGTTGTATCAATGCGTTATGTGCTCATAGACAAACGTGTTGAATTCAAATTTTTACGAATTTGAAAGTTATCCTTGTTCCCTGTGCTTGAAAAAAAAACGTAAGATGGATCTAAATTCAGCCACACTGGGGTGTCACTACAGCTTAATTTAGACATCGAAAATGTTTTCGTTTCCTGACCCCTCCCCTCAGGTTGTATTTTTATAACCTTGTCAGTAAAGATTCAGCGAGCGCATTATATTTATTGATGCTTTGAAATTAAGAATAGAGTTGTCACCGGCGGGTAACATAGCCCCTCAAGAACATTTTCACATTGTTTTTGCAGGTCAGGATAATATTCGACACATCATTGCACAGTCGATTTACTTCTAATTTACCCTGCATTATGGATAATTTCACACAATGATGGGCAAAAACTTCTTCCTAGCTTCCCATACTCTGTGCCTGTTCATTACCCTTTCTAGTAAATCCGTAAACTATTTGTGGATAATATGAGATAGGAATTTGCAATCGTGTATATTTGTTAGTGGTGTTGTTATTAATTTTATTAGGAAAGTTGAAAGCTATGATTATGTGATAATTATTGGCATGTGTTGTGTTTCAAAGCTCGAGAGAAGCAGCCATGTGTCGTAGCCCTGAAGTAAACTCAATTCGGGAGGGTAAAGCAGGTCAGAAGCGTAGTGCGTTGTTTTGTTCAGTTCCGCATGCATCGTAATGAGCACTTTTTTCTGAAGTTCTATCACCTAGCTTGTCTTATTCATTGACGTCGATTTTTATGAGCAGGAAAAGGTCAAAACTTGTTTCTTTAACACTATCGATCTCTGGTTGTGTTTCAGTTGCATTCTGTGAGGCCGTAAATTAAATACTCATCTTTGCTTGGAGTCGAATAGTTTATGGTTTTGTCACCATCTATTTTTACGTTTTATGGTGGTAAATATTGCACGGATGCTAGCACTAGTTAATTAATTTGGTGCTGATAGTCTTTTAGGCTTTATTGAGATACGCTGGCAATGCGGTTTGTTCTTGTTGAAACGATATCCCATGTCAAACAACACTGCGCAGCTTGTCATCTATGTGTGTCATAGTGAATGCAGGAACTGTGGTCTATCCCCGAGTATATTGCTTCTCAATTTGGACTCATTGTTGAAGTCCATTGTAGTACATCATTCTACAAGAGATTTAGTGTCGTCACTTCGTTTGACTTGCGTGTAGCATCTTCCTGACTTTAGTCTTGTCCCAGGTCTTAACTAAGTTCATTTAAATTGTTTGTCCCCTCAGGGAAGTACAACTGTTCTATCTAGGGGGATTTACACTCCCAGGGGAAAAGTGTGAGGTCCCCATCTAAGAGTTAGGTAGGCCTTATTTTTGTTTATGTAAATCTTTTATCTTTTTTTTCTTTATTATGGTAAGGAGCATTTTTTTCCGTTCACTGCTGTCATGTTTTTCAGCACTCACTACTTTCTTCAACTTTCATCTTGTTTCATCAACTTCTTTGATAACTAAATGCGACTATGCACCTTGTGCATAGATTCCTCATTTCCTTGACTCCATACTTGATGGTGCCTTCTTTCTTCCACTCTTTGGAACGCCTTTGTTGCGGTTAGAGAGGTCTAAACTAATATCTAAGCTAATCTGCCTTTGTTATTGATTTCGGAAGTTGTAATGATTTATGAATTTTTTTCGTCTTCCAAAAAAAGTTGGATTTGGAATTAGTAAGAAATTGTGTTGATGTGCTTATTTTTATCAGATTCATATTGATAGACCTTGGAACTTTTTCCCATTGAATATTTTACTTATTTGTAATTCATAAAGTTAAACCAAGTTTTTGTGATATAACGTTGACGAAATTGCAAAATGAATAAGCAGGAGCTGCCCGTTTGACCAAATGTCTTACTGCAAGTCCTCGCAATACCAATGCTGTGTTTTGCTGATGTTTAATAGTTCTGTGACTGGAGTCAGTGCTATTTTAAGTCAGCATTGGGCAAATTTCCCTTACCAAGGATCGCTGAATCTGCCTGTGCCTTGCTCGTCCGTTCAAGTGGTGGTCACCATTAAGAAAGCATTTCTCCAGTTGTTTTTCTTCTCTTCCAAGTTTTGTGCCATATTCCGAGATGTTACCGAATTTTTATGTATTTTTAATGACGAGGTTGGTTCACATAAATTGGACTTGTGAGTTTATTAGCTTGACGTTTCCTCTTGCAGCGACCTTACCAAGTTACTGCGTGCCGTTCTGTAATGTTTGAATGAGTTCGTTATAATTGACTCCTAAGTAAAACTCAGTACCTGTATCTTGCGTTTCCTCGAGTACATGCGTGAGGTACTCGTTTTGACCACCTTTTGATGTTCAAATCTTCAAGTAATCTGTAGCAAAAGTTGAGGTAATGATTTTTGAATGTGTTTTTACAGTCATTTTAATTCTTAAGTGGCAGTGCCCTCGACAGTCATACAACGGTGGGTTCGATTCCAGCTTGATAGAAGCCCTTTGGTAGGAACCGCGAAACACTTTACTTAGTCTTACAACCGACGTTCGAGGTATGCGGAAAGATTTATAATTAAACAGGAAAATAATCGTAGATAAATTGGAGGCGCGTATATCCTTCCTTGAGTCATGCTCACTGCCACTCTTCGCTCCTGATTTGAATAAAGAGACATTTCGCTGTCCACTAAATTGTATTTTCATTTCGGATCAGGGCTGCAGGGTAGAGAATATGTGCAACCGAGGTCTTCCTTAATTTTCAAGACTTTATCACCTAATTTTCTAAGTTTCAAAACATATTTCGTACTTGGGAAGAGAATACGTGTTGCAAAATGAAAAATTTGAAAAGTTCAGTCCTCTTCCCCAGCAGCTAGTTTTCTCGAAGAGCATCTTAGATTTTGGCGAATTTTTTCTCCTACCCTTTTGATCGTTCAAGAAGTTTCTTCCACTCTTGGAAGACCGAATTATGGTCCGTCAGCGACGTTTAGTAATTTCAATGTAGTGTTTACCGCTCTTCACATTGTGTTCTGCCATTATTTTACAATAACTAAATCCCTAGGACTACATAGAACGGGTGAGACCTATCACTATTCCACGTTCTTTGTGCAAGCTGTTTCAAAGCTGATGTCGTTGAGACTTGAAAAAGACAGAGAAACTATGCCCATAGATGATATGAAGGTCTTAAAAAATTATTAAAAACCCTAGTTGCAAAACATATTTCCCCACCCAGATTATGAGGCTTTGAACCGTTTCCGTTTGACAAGCTGTAGCTCATGTTGAGCTAGCTTGAGTCGAGTGATACGTTCGAGTTGTATATTTCGGTTCTTTGGGTATTTCCCTAAATTTATTTATGCACTGTATATACTTGTATAGCTCTTGGTTATTTTGGCATTTATTCTATTTAAGTTGTTTAATCTACTCTGTTTTTACGGACTTACAGCACGATTTAAGGGGAAGAAAGCCGTAAGTAGTGTGTTGTTTATTTTCTTTTCATTGATTGATGAGCATTTGAATTTTTCTCGTAAAAACAGCCATTGCATTTCTTTGGTCTAGAAAGTATTGACCAGCTAATATTGCCCCCCAGAGGGTTAGTTTCATTTGGTTATTAGTGTACCGGCTCTCTTGGAAAATTTTCATTGTTCGTTCATATTTATTGTTGTAGGTTGGTGGCATTTTGATATACTTAAGAGGTTCTGTCCAAATGCTGTGAGCTGAGATCCTGATCCGTGTCTTATACTGATTATAATTGCAACTGTGTAGTGCTATGGAAATTTATTTAAAGTACCACTCATTGTGGCATTCCCTTGCAAGAAATACATTTTTATATTATATGCGATTGTCTATGATTTCCTTTCATAAGCGAACGTGCTTTCACTCACGTACGATGAGTGATATGTGCAATGTGGATGACAGGAGCGTAAAGGGTCAACGTAAAAATAGTCTAATGGTTGAAAACTACGGTTCGCAAGCTGATAGTTTTATTCCGTAGTTTGCAATGAAAATAGTCTAGTTTTATGTGTTAATTCATCCTAGGTTCTGATCTCCTTCACAACCGTTAAAAGAATACGTCAATGCGATTGGGATGTTTTGGTCCATTATGAAGTATTAGCAATTTATTTACGACTATTCAAACCGGACCTCTTGTCTAATATGGAAATTTTTTGAATGACCTTAGAAACATATGCTATGGACTGCAACAGCAAAAACTTGCATTTGCAGCGAGAAAGTGTTTGATAACGAAAGGGTTAACGTAATCGTGAGAACTGGGATATTAGAGATCTTTTGTCTACGTTTTCTAGAGTTCAGCCTCAAATTTTGGTTATCTGCAGTACTATTGCAGTAACATCTCGCATGAAGGTCCTTACTTAAAACAGACCATCTCACTGCTGTAGGGACTTAATTTCAGTGCACCGCTCTGTCATCGTTTGGAATTGAGTCTAAAGTCTAAACCATAACGTGACGCCAGGATTTCATTGGAGAGATGGAAAAGTCTGGAGTGGAAAAGCACATCAATTGATGGGTGGCTTCGTACTGATGTCAATATTTCACTCGACATGGAGTCTTCTTGACTGCAAATCGGGGCTAGCTGAACTATCGTCTCACGTTGGGTGAACGATACCCACAGGTCAGGTCATGTCAGGTTTTGCACTTGTAGGCAATGACGACAGGAACAATGAAATGAGAGACCTCTTGTGTACGTAATAAGAAATTGCTGCTTTAGAAGTTGGGAGAAATGAAATGAATCTAGTTTTATTTTAGGTGAAATGTTAAAGGAATGTATATATCGTATAAATTTCGCCATGGATAGAACAGGACTTCGAAGTGTATTACTTGGGGCTGAGGTTCCCTTTTCTTCTGCGAAAAATTCCGAAATTGCCCTTCCTGTTGCCCGCCACAAAATCCAATTGAATATAAAGGATGTTGTACTTTGGAATGTGTGCGTAAACTCTTAAACGTAATTATATAGAAGTCTTCCAACATAACATTTGCCATGTATTAGGCAACGACTGCACAGGCACGAGTCTTTTAAGTTGGCTCTCAGAAGTGAGAAATCTCAAAATAAGGTGAAATTACACTTACCTCTAATTTTCGATTAAAAAATTATCAAGTTTTGAAATGCTTTGATTCTTTTTAGAGTTTTTGTAAGCACGCTCAGTAATAAGTTGGTAAGAATGTGTCAAATTACCAAGTAAACTTTGACCATTGAATTCAAACTGAAAATTGCAGATAGGACACATCAGCTAGAAAAACAAAAAAGACTTGTGTTCCATAAGTCTTTTCCTGTGTAGGGAGATTCAATTAAATTAATGAAGGTAAAATTTAGAATTACTAAAGCTCTAATTTCAATAGTTACTGTTTAATATTGGACTGCGTTTTGCATTGCGATCGTGAGTAAGAATCATTTAAAAATTTATCAGCATTTTACATTCATTTTTTTCCTTGCAAAATTGACATTTTCTTCCCGCGCATCAGGCATGTATTTCATCCTGTACGAAGTCACCTCATCTTCAGATGAGTTGAAATAATGTTCGAGATCCAAACTTAATACCTCCGTTTCATGCTACATAACTTCACGTTGTAATTGGACTTGAACTGTTTCAGCACCGGTAGAATATTTTCCAGAAATCATTAGGGTTGTGGTCGTGTGTTCGATATGGGAAACAGAGGATGTTTCACTCTTTAATTTGAGGGTAATTTGAAGTCGATGAGTGCATTCTTTCAAAAGTTTCGAGTGTTGGACTTCGATTCAATATTTATTTCAATAATTGATTTAGACAATAGTCTAAAGTCGCGCGAGTTTGGCTCAAGATATTCTCAAGAAATTTCTGTACCTCTCACAAAGTGTTTCTTGAAATGTCTCGGCTGCGGCCTGCCGGTTGTTTCAGCATTGTCCCATTACCAGCTGGAGCCATCAAAAGTGAAAGATTTCTACTGATAAAAACGTATCGCAAAGTGTTCCATTCTGAATTATTTCCTATAAATGAGTAAATAATAATTCAGAAGCTGGATGAGTACAATCTTGCACACATAATTAATTTTCGTTCGACAGATGTTCTTATACAATGAGTTAAAGCTGTTGTATCGGAATAATTGAACGCTCATCTTGTTTTATTCACTGGTTTCACATTTGGAGGCTCCTGCTTCCCGCCGCCGTTTTCCCCATTGTTTGCATTCCGACGTTTTAGTTCAATTCGCCTCACTTCAAGCGTAAGATTTGAGCATGTAAGTCCCTTGAATCATTTTATCCGTTGATTTAAGCAATTCATGTACGAGGTGTTTCAGCTGGCCTGAAGAAAAAGAAAGTACCGTGCTTTTAATAGAGCGTTTCTAATTTCTCCATGGGGCCAAGACTACAGTAGATCTTCAACCTTGAATGCTTCCTGATTGAAAGTGGCACCTCATTTCTTTACCATACTTGACAACGCATTCACTTCTGTGATCATAATACTGAACATCAGCTGATCTAAGTATTGTTGACATCTAATAAAGTAACGTCGTCAATACTTTGAAGAACTGTGGGCAAGCGGTTGTGAGAAAGTCGTCCCTGCGTTATGAGGTGCTGTTGCTGTTTCCTGCAAACTGCAGCGTTATCATGAGGGACAGCCAACAGAGGTGGCGGAGGAGGAGGAAAGCGGAGATACGGAGCATCCACTCTCGTTTTAGAGTAATAACGAACGATTTTGGAAGGTCGATTTTACGTAGTTAGTAATGAGGAAGACCATGTTCATGACAGTAAGACGTATACTTTTGAAGAGTGTGTTCGCTATTGGCACAAATACTGTCATTTATTCCTTATTTATTAACGGTAGAACGATGGAAGTCAAGTTTTGTGTGAATTGAGCGATAAGTTGTGGGAAAGAGCGGCTTCAGCAGCATCCACAGCGCAGTGGCGCGAGAGCAAGGAGGTGTGTAGTCGACTTGCCAGTTGTACAATTATGAGCGGTTTGTTCACTTCGTTTGCTCTAGTGTGATTATTTTGCTCAAATTTGGCTGAAATGTTTATGCTAATTTTATTACCATAGTAATATTGACTACTTTACTTTGGCCCTGGTTAGTGTTTTTGCTGAATGAAACAGCCGCACTATTTTCGACAAAAACTTTCTATTGAGCGCGCGCAGAACCTAGGAGCAATGATCTCGTGTAACACAAGCTATTACTTAAATTGCTTTTGTATTTTCGTAGCTATTGAACATTAATGTGTTTAACAAAGTTGTTACCAAGTGAATCGTAGAAGCTGAACCTCGATTTTGTTTCTGATTTTCAACCCTCCGGTGACGGATGAAGCCGGCTTGAACTGATGTGATGAAGTTGGCGCTGTGAAATCTTTGGCATATTGGTTATTTGTGCTGAGTGTGCTACAAAATGTTGCTGTGGTGCAAATAGTGAGATCTAAGATAAATTGGTGTTGATCATAGAATAATAAACATCCAGACTCGGTTTGAGTGTCGTTAGATGTTTTAACTATTCCATCACGTTTTAATGAAATTTCAATCAGCATCACATAGTTGCAGTACAATGTTTTCAATAATTGATGTGATTTTAGGAAATTAAAAGCAATTTTTTTCAATTATTCATGTTCTCCAGCATTGAGTGATAAGTCTTATTACTAAATATTATAAAAGTAGTCAATTCGAGAAACACTAAAAAACTAGCATTCCTTTATTCCTGGTAATAAATGAATCTCACAAACGATTTGACATAGCCATTGTTGGCATTTTAAATTATAACGGATTCTTAACTGCATGTCAGAAAAACACTTGCTGACAATAGTAGTATAATTCTTTGCTGATGTATCATCAAAAATACTGCACGAGACATGGTAGGTGAAGTGCTCATAGAAATGTAATCAATAAGATGTGCAACAAAACAACTCATGCCTGGTTCGCAACAAAGGAGTTGTTAATAAAACATCTCAGAAAATAAATGAAATGTCTACCGAGTACGAGGATGATTAATGTTGGTTGAATAACTGAGGGTTCTACTTTACTTCATCCATCACTCTTGAAAGTTTGAAGTTTTTCTCCATGACCTTAACTAATAAGTTGTAAATGCGATAAAGAACGTGCACTAAATGGAAAATGAAAGCTTTTGGCATGAGTGATATATTTTTTTTCGCCAGAATGGTGGGATTACAGTCACTTCAGTTTAGAGCTATGTTGAAACAGAGATGATTGACTCTATACATAGTCTTTTCTTTGATGATCGTTCTACGAGCACAATATTTTCCGCAACTTCATGACTGATCCTACTTTTTTATTACATTTGTGCGAGAACTTTACGAGATCCTGTCCCTTGTCCATTAGACTTAATCTATCTTTGACCTAGCTGCTTCATCGACGAAAAAGTTCTATGTTCTTTATTAACGAGCGCTCTCCTGCGTGGCTTTGTTGCTTTCTGATATGCAGAAACTCTTTGTGCGTGCAGCTTATCATATCACATCTCCAGTGTTGTTGCTCACCCTCACTGTTATCCACTGAACAATTTTCCAACCGTTCGTAATGGTTCGATTATTGTTCAGTTTGGTTTAGCGATACGAATCTAGCCGACGTGTGGTACTTGAAGGCTTCCCACATTGTGGCACATGAAAGTTCACGCTGTATACTGGCGTTGTTCTTCTACTGAATTATCAGCAAAAGTTATGGTTCTCATGCCAGGATTGAATGAGAAAATTTCTCCGTGTGCAGTACATGCGTGGAAGAGAGAGAGAGAGTGAGAGAGAGAGAGAGTTCCATTGATTCCATAGAAAATAGGAACAAATGATCCGCATAATAGCTGGCACAACATCAGCATGCACGAGTGCTTCTACACCTAGATTCAAGTTTGTTGTAATTTTCTAGTGTGCACAACATTTTTGCTTTTGTTATGGGTTCCTCCCTCGTTCTGATGATGGGAACTTCGTTGTTATAATTCGCGTGCCAGATTAATCGCTGGAGCATGATCTTTCGAATCTTTTTATCGTCGTGACATAAATATATTCGTCACCATTATTAT